>JAIUZE010030564.1:22500-26248 GCA_022085475.1 Heliosperma pusillum | reverse complement strand
CTCGGGATGGACGGTTGAAAAAAACACTAAGTACAAAAATATACAAGCGAACTAACAAGTGTATGAAGCGAGCAATGTTGTGTGTGTGCAAGGACGAGTGGGCTATTATCGTGGGAAAGTACTTAACAATATAGCGGGTGAGCGCCAAGTGATGAGCTCGGAGTGCCTAGGCCATGGGGGCACTAAGCAATTATCGTGGGAAAAGGCTTAGGATGGGGGCACTAAGAGTAGGCAATTAGGGTGGAAATAGGCTTCGGAATAAATTTGCCAAGTATTGGTCGGCCATGTTCGTGCCATGAGTAGGCCATGGGCAGCATGTTCGTGCCATGCTGGGCATTGCTCGGCCATGAGTAAGCCATGGGCACCATGTGCTGGGCATTGCTCGGTCATGTTCGTGCCATGAGTAGGCCATGGGCACCATTTGCCTAGCATTGCTCGCCATGGGTAAGGCATTGGCACCATGTGTTGGGCAATGCTCGGCCATGAGTAAGCCACGGGCACCATGTGTTGGGCAATGCTCGGTAAGGCATGGGCACCATGTGCTGGGTAATGCTCGGCCATGGGGCACATGGTGCTAGGTAATGCTCGGTCATGGGCACCAGGTGATGGGCATTGCTCGGCCATAGGGCACCAAGTGCTGGGCATTGATCGGCCATAGGGCACCAAGTGCTGGGCATTGATCGGCCATGGGGCACCAAGTGCTAGGAATTGATCGGTCATGGCCACCAAGTGTGTGGCATTGATCGGCCATGGGAACCAAGTGATGGGCATTGATAGGCCATGGGGCAGCAAGTGCCGGGCATTGCTCGGTCATGGGCACCATGTGATGGGCATTGCGCGGCCATGGGGCACCATGTGATGGGTAATGCTCGGCCATGGGTAAGCCATGGGCACCAAGTGCCGGCCATTGCTCGGTCATGGGCACCAATTGCTAGGTAATGCTCGGCCATGGGTTAGCAATGGGCACCAAGTGCTGGGCATTGCTCGGCCATGGGCACCATTTGCTCGGACATGGGGCACTAAGTGATCGGCCATGTGCGTGCCATGCCCAGGCCATGGGCACAACTGCTCGGC
Source organism: Heliosperma pusillum (assembly GCA_022085475.1). Taxonomy (NCBI): domain Eukaryota; kingdom Viridiplantae; phylum Streptophyta; class Magnoliopsida; order Caryophyllales; family Caryophyllaceae; genus Heliosperma; species Heliosperma pusillum. Next base: position 25,174 of record JAIUZE010030564.1, on the reverse strand, counting down.
CATGTCTGTGCCATGCCTAGGCCATGGGCACAAGTGCTCGGTCACAGGCGTGCCATGAGTAGGCCATGGGCACAAGTGCTCGGTCACAGGCGTGCCATGAGTAGGCCATGGGCACAAGTGATCGGCCATGTGCGTGCCATGCCCAGGCCATGGGCACAAGTGCTCGGCCATGAGCACCAAGTGCATAGGCCATGGGCACCAAGTGCCGGGCATTACCAGGCCATAGGCACAAGTGCTCGGCCATGTGCGTGTCATGCCCAGGCCATGGGCACCAAGTGCCTAGGCCATGGGCACAAGTGCTCGGTCACAGGCGTGCCATGAGTAGGCCATGGGCACAAGTGATCGGCCATGTGCGTGCCATGCCCAGGCCATGGGCACAAGTGCTCGGCCATGAGCACCAAGTGCCTAGGCCATGGGCACAAGTGCTCGGCCATGTCCGTGCCATGCCTAGGCCATGGGCACAAGTGCTCGGTCACAGGCGTGCCATGAGTAGGCCATGGGCACAAGTGCTCGGTCACAGGCGTGCCATGAGTAGGCCATGGGCACAAGTGATCGGCCATGTGCGTGCGATGCCCAGGCCATAGGCACAAGTGCTCGGCCATGAGCACCAAGTGCCTAGGCCATGGGCACCAAGTGTCGGGCATTACCAGGCCATGGGCACAAGTGCTCGGCCATGAGCACCAAGTGCCTAGGCCATGGGCACAAGTGCTCGGTCACAGGCGTGCCATGAGTAGGCCATGGGCACAAGTGCTCGGTCACAGGCGTGCCATGGGTAAAATGGCTGCCCCCTAAAATGACCATGCCCAGGCATTTTGAGGTTAGCTGCCCCTCAGTGACGCACCATGGGCGCCCCCCACGCATGCCATGCCTAGACATTTTTGAGGTTAGGTGCCTGGCAGTGATGCGCCATGCACAGGCCACGAGCACAAAGCCAAGGGCATAGGCACCATCCTTAGGCCATGGGCACACCTACGGACCACCGTGACACTAAGTTAACCACAACTTGTCATGGGCACCCACAAGTCACCCGGAGACGGTTTCCCGGATCGGTCCCGAACAACATGCTAAGAAAGACTACTGTAACCCAAACCAACGGGGATGCATCCCGGGTAACCAAAGGTACCAAAGCAAACAAGAGCACCCAAGGTACCCTTATGGTATCCTTGTGATATGTTGTTGAGTAAATAGTAGGCTTTGTCCCATGTGATGCACAACACACAAACACACTGCCCACCCACCCAAGTACTACCTAGTGCAAGGTGTCCCGAGAGGGTAATCTCCGGTTTCGGACGGTTTTGCCCGTGCCATAAAGCCTCAAAAACATTGGGAATGTGATATTAGGATGCAAAATGGGCGTGGGGTGGTGAGAAAGACACCCAAGGTACCCAACCCAAGCCTTTGGGGGTGTCCGGTGCATAGCCAAAAAGACCCCGCCCGCCCCGACGCGGTTTCCGGGACCGTAACAACCCGTAAAATGGGTTTTCTTGAGCCTAAAAATAACTACTCCAAGTTACCTACCCATAGGTGCAGGCCTTTCTTAGTGGGCACCCTGTTTGCACCCCCAAAGAGCCCCAGAGCCGAGGCCTAGGCAGCAGACCCGCCGGCAGAAAAAGAACCGTCTTCCGAGGGCCATAACTCCGTCAAAAATGATCGGAATCAGGAAATTCTTGGGCCCAGCATCAAGTACTCCAAGTTATCTTTCCAACGCCGTATCACACGCCCAAAACAAAGGTCATTTGCTACCCCAAACAAGCGATACAAAAACGTATCGCTATTCTGCACACTCAATGTTTCCTGCTACAAGACCAAAACTATCAAATAAGCCTCTATAGGGGGTAGTGAGGGCTCGAGGGTCAAGGGCAGGATGTGGGCATGCTATGCCCACGACGCCGAGACATGGTGCATGGTGCTACCCCCCATCGAAAAATATTTTTTTTTTCGGTGGTCTCCATGCACCATGTCTCGGGGTCCCGTCCGAGTCGGAATTGGGCAACGGTGATTTTAGGGGCTGCTGGCCGTGGCTATCGTGTAAGACCCATCGATCCGAGGCGTGGTGCATGGTGATACCTCTTCATGGAGATTTTATTTTTCTTTTCCCATGCACCACGTCTCGGGGTTCCGAAAAAGACGGTTCTCGGCATCGAAGGCTATAGTGGCTGGTGCACTAGGCCAACGTGTAAGGCCGATCAGTCCGAGACGGGGGGCATGGTGACGCACTTTCAACGTAAAAAAAATGAAAAAAAATTGTCCCCAAGCACCACGTGTCGGACGTCCCTGCTATGACGGGTTTGTCGGAATTTGGCTTTTGAGAATCGTTGCCTCGGTTGCCTCTCGGAAAGATTCGGCTTGCTAGGCTGAGTAAGGCCACAATCGATGGCCGTCAAAGGGACTAGTACGCGACAAAGTTATTCGGTGCCCAGTAGCCGGTTTGCTATACGGAGAGTTCGCTCACCTTGACACCAGCCGCGGCGTGCTGATTTGACGATTTAGCGGAAAATCTCAAGACGGTTATCGGGCGTGATCTGTTCACCATAGAAATTAAGCTCGTCAGTAGCCTGTGGCCTCGGCGCATGGGTGAAGGGTGGAAATCGTTGGGGTGGCGGTGAACCGTAAAGAGGGTATCGTGGGCATCAATCTACTCGGATCAAAGGGACTCGGTCCAAGTTATCACGGG
>JAIUZE010030562.1:0-30812 GCA_022085475.1 Heliosperma pusillum | reverse complement strand
TGCTAGGTTCGAGTGTAGAGATCAAAAGAGTTATTTAAAGAGTCCTTTAGGAGTTAGAATAACCTATAAGGGTTCTCATCCCCGAAAAGGCCTGGATGACTCACCTCTAGACGTTGTTTAGCTAGTTTGCTAATCACTTTGATATTGGATAACATTTTGAGAGACTACGTCTCTTTGTAGTATATTCTATTTTAGTTTGTATTTATTTGACATGCCTCGTATTTCTATCTTGCATGTAAAAAGTTTTAAAAACATCGTATTTTCCGCTATATAAATCACATGCTTGTTATGTTTTATTTCCGCATTCGCGAGGGTTGTCACACATGTCGAATCGGAAAATGTGATTCCGAGAGTCTGGCCAGATTTAGACTAGGACCGTATTATGATCGTCGTTCTACCAGGAGGAAATTAGTCTACATATACGAAATGAATTGTATCGTGTATGCGTTCAGGGAAATGCTGTATCCCGGGGATGCCTTTTAATCATACTTGCAGGTACACGGTGCTAGTGCGTGTCATTTACCGTGAGAGATGTCGTCAACGTATTGTACGTTTGAATGGTTGATTATATGATTTATTACTTGTGATCGTTGGATGACTTGGCATGGTTTATTTGTCGAGTCTCAATCATATCAAACTTACGCCGCTAACGGTGAGATGCAAGCCCTAGTGAGAGTGTATGGTTGCCTAAGAGTGTCATTCCCGAGTCTATCTATCATATGATGGTTACGGTTTTGTACTTCGTGGATCGATATTCTTATGTATTGAATTGCCTATTTATCCTTCTCGTATTTCACATGTATATCTATATATGCATGCTTGTACTTTTGTATTTCCGTTTATGTACGTTTAATATGATATGGCTGGGAGAACCCGGAGTTACTCCCCATTGACTGTGGCGTTCATGTTTTTCATGGATGAACAGGTTGCTTGATTGGATGGCTTTTTGCTTGTGGTATTTTGGGTTCGGGTGTGAGCTAGCAGGCGTTGGCCTGGATGAATCACCTCTAGACGTTGTTTAGCTAGTTTGCTAATCACTTTGATAGTTGATACATTTTGAGAGACTACGTCTCTTTGTAGTATATTTTATATTTCGGTTTGTAATTATTGACATTTCTCATACCTTTCTAATTGCATGTGAAAAGTTTTAAAAACACCGTATTTTCCGCTATATTAATCACATGTTTGTATGTTTTATTTCCGCATTCGCGAGGGTTGTCACAATTCAACTCCTTGATTTGTTCCTCATTCAATTCGGTTTTTCCCTTTCCTTTTCTTTTTCTCAATCTTTATTTCACCTTTTTTTTGCTTTACATTTTTCAAATTCAACTTCTTTTTCCTTAACAATCTCCTTTTCTCCATCTCCTTTTTCGGTTACTGTTTCGGTTCCCTTCTCATTTTCCTCTTCGTTTTCTTCATCTCCAAAACACTTTTTTCATTTTCCTCCATTTGTTTCTCATTGTTCTCTACAACTTCATTATAATCACACCACAACCTACATGTAGAGGGAGTCGTGGGCTTTGGTTTGAACGAATCCCGAATTTGTTTGACGGTTTTGAGTTGGGCTTTCTTGGGAGGAATTATTTCAAGTAGAAAGGTAAATGTTATGGAAGGTATGAGGGAGGCTATATGTGAGACGGTTAAGCCATGAGGAAGGAGGAAAGGTGATGTGATATTTTGGTGAGTTATTTTGTTGGCTCTATACATGTCACATTATTACACAAAGGATAATACTTATTAATTAACATTCAAACATGGTTAATAAAACACATTTAATCACATATGTATACATTAAAATGTATCAACCACTATAATCAATCATTGAGGCAAATCGTCTACTCATAGAATTATGCCCAATCCAACAAACCAATTTCCAACCGAAGTTTTACGAATTGTTCTCTTTCAAGCGGTTTTGTAAAAATGTCGGCAATTTGATTTTCGGTTCTACAAAAGTTAAGACGGATTTGACCTTTTTCCACATGATCACGTAAAAAGTGATATCTTATGTCAATATGTTTAGTTCTTGAGTGTTGTATCGGGTTCTTAGAAATGTTAATGGCACTTGTATTATCACATAAGATAGGAGTGGAATCGAATACAATACCATAATCTTTCAATTGTTGTCGAACCCATAGAATTTGCGCGCAACACATGCGGCACTAATATATTCGCTTTCGACGGTGGAAAGAGATACGGTGTTTTGTTTCTTTGAAGACCATGAAATTAAACAAGGACCCAAGAAAGTTGCAATTCTGGACGTGCTCTTTCTATCAACGACGCTTCCGGCGTAATTAATCTGCATCCGAGTACCCTAAAAGATCAAAAGGACAATGTGAGGGAGACCATAGATACAATTTTTTGCGTTCCAACTAAGTACCTAAGAATTCTTTTGACGGCAATGAAGTGCGATTCTTTAGGACTAGCTTGGAAACGAGCACACAAACACACATTAAACAATATATCCGAATGACTTGCAGTTAAATAAAGTAATGAACCGATCATACCTCGATACATCGTTTCATCTACTTTCTTACCATTCACATCTTTGTCAAGCTTAATGCATGATATCGATCATAGGTGTTGAGTATGGTTTTGAGTTAGTCATCCCGAACTTACTTAATTAACATCTCATTTATGTACTTTTGTTGATGAATCATCACACCATCTTGAGTTAACTTGATTTGTAGCCCAAGGAAGAAGCCAAGTTTTCCCATCATACTCATTTCAAACTCAGATTTCATTAGTTCCGAAAATTACAAATAAAGGAGTTGATTAGTAGCACCAAAAATAATGTCATCGACATAAATCTGCACAATTAACAGTGCATCACACTGTGACTTTATGAACAATGTCTTATCAACCGATCCACGCACAAAACCATTTTCTAAAAGAAATTTAGACAAGCGATCATACCAAGCTCTTGGAGCCTGTTTTAAACAGTAAAGTGCTTTGTCCAATTTAAAAGCATGGTTTGGAAAATCATAAGACTTCCTATTCTAAATAGCCATTTAGAAAAGCCGTTTTGACATCCATTTGAAAACGTTTGGTGCCTTTGTGAGCTGCAAAAGCAATTAACATACGTATGCCTTCAAATATAGCTACCGGTGCGAAGTTTTCATTGTAATCAATACCATCTTGTTGTTTAAATCCTTGCACCTCTAGTCTAACTTTATTTCTTATGCTATTACCCGAATCATCAAGCATATTGCGAAAGACCCATTTGGTACCAATCACGGTCAAACCAGATGGTCTAGGGACAAGATGTCATACCTCATTCCTCTTGAATTGATTAATTTCCTCTTGCATCTCTATCACCCACTTTGCATCTTCAAGGGCCATGGTGATATTTGTCGGTTCGGTTTGTGAGAGGAACGCATGAAATGCAAATAAATCATTGAGGGACTCTCTTGTCTTTCTTCCCGAGTTCAGGTCACTAGTTAAGTTGAGAGGGGGTGAGATGATTGGTGCTTCCACTTTCTAGGTACGATTTGTGAGCTTGAGATATTTTCGGGTTCTGATGTCACAGTGGGTTCCACAGTGACATCTGGTTCATTTAGTAAGTTTGAATGGGGGCTCGTTTATGGTTGTTCATTCAGTTCATGTGGTTCCCCATTCCCCCTGGATGTACTAGACTCAATTTGGCCAGAAAGTGGATTCATTCCCTCTGAATTTTGACCTGCCTCACCATTCAACAGTGGATTCAACTGGGATATGGTATGTTCCTCGTTATGTACTTCATCAATGTCATGTCGAATCATTCCAAGCTCAAAGTCGTCATCCTCTTCCTGTTCATTAGAATGAAAAAGACCAAAGACATAAAAAATGACATGTACACTTTCTTCCATTTTCATAGTTCGTTTATTGTACACTTTATAAGCCTTATTACGATCCGAATATCCAACAAAAACGGCCTCATCACTACGAGCATCAAATTTATCCAAATTATCTTTTCCATTGTTGTGAACAAAGCATTGCTTCCAAAGCATTTCAAATAGGATAAATTAGGCTTTCTTCCTTTAAGCAATTCGTAGAAGGTTTTATTAAGCATTTTTCGGATCATAACACGGTTATAAATGTGGCATGATGTGGTGACGGCTTCGGCCCAAAAATTCTTTGGCACTTTACTACTCATGAGCATAGTCCTAGCCATGTTTTCAAGAGTGCGATTCATATGCTCCACAACCCCATTTTGTTGAGGTGTAGCACGCGCGGAAAAGTTATGGCTAATACCGTGCTCATCACAATAAGTATCAAATGACAAATTTTCAAATTCGGTTCCATGGTCGGATCTCAATGAAATGAGCTTTAAATCAAATTTGTTTTGGACCTTTTTCAACCAAATTAAAAATTCATCAAATGCTTCATCTTTATAACTCAGGTAAAGAAGCCAAACGAACCCTGAATAATCATCAACAACCATACACAAGAAACGACTACCACCCCTACTTCTTATTCGCATAGGACCACACAAATCAATATGAAGAAGTTCAAGAGGTTTTGAAGTACTACAAACGTTTTGGATTTAAAGGAGGCTAGAACTTGTTTTCCTTTAGCACAATCTTCACACAATTTATTAAGGTCGAATGTAATTTTAGAAATGCCATTTACTAGATCGGGTTTTCTAAGGGTGTTCAATGTTCTAGCGTTTACATGTCCTAATCTTTTATGCCAAAGCCATGCGCCGTTATTTAAAGCGCTCATACAAGATAAGGTTTGACTTGGCAAGGCACAAAGATTAGTCAAGTAAAGGTTTCTAACACGTGTTCCTTCTAAAATAACTTCCCATGTATTTCCATCTAGTACACGGCATTCACTAGCACAAAACTCAACAATACTACCATTATCGCATAATTGAGATATGTTTAGAAGATTATGCTTGAAACCTTTGACAAGCAACACTTTGTCGACACAATGTGACGATGACTTACCAACCTTCCCGATTGCAACAATTTGACCTTTCTTATTATCGCTAAACGTCACAGTGCCACCTTTGTACGTAGGCTTGTAGTGATAGAAATTGGCTTTCACTTCCCCTCATATGACGAGAACATCCACTATCCAAGTACCAATCATTGCGGCCTCTCACTAAAGCCTCATCGTTGGAATCATAATCGGAATCATCGGAATGTGCCATGAGACATTTTGCGGACATTTGCTTTGAAGACTTTGGACCATCATGATTGAGATGAGTAGTCATTCAAACTTTGGCATCTAATTCTTCCTCAAGGTTGTCATCCTCTTCGGAATCAGATACGCCCCAGATTGCAGACATAACTTAGTGTTTGTATTCTTTCTTTGCAAAATCATGTTTATCCTCGGATTTGAATTCATTCCATTTAGGACAATCTTTGATAAGATGAACTTTCTCACCACATTTGAAACAAACAACGGATGCAAATGATCTCTTCTTTTGAAAAGCTTTCTTTCTAAAATTGTTGAACTTTTTGGGAACATGACTATTGATCATATCCGCCATATTACGAGAGTACATGGCTTGCTAACCGTCTCCATCATTTTCCTCATCACTTGAGGTGGATTTGAGTGCAAGACCTCTATCTTTAGAGCATTCACCCAAACGCTTCATGAGAGTTAACTCATGAGCCATGACTGAGCCCATTAGTTCATTGAGGGTCAAAATGGATAGATCTTTAGCCTCCTCAATAGTCGTTACCTTCGTTTGCCATTTATCACTTAGGCTTCAAAGGATCTTTTGGACTATGTCCTCGAATTCGAAGTTATGACCAAGACTCTTAAGGTCATTGACAATACTAGAAAAACGTGAAGAAAGACTATTAACTGACTCGTCACACTCCATATTGAACATCTCATATTGTTGCATGAGAAGGTCAATACGATGCTTCTTAATTTGAGACGTTCTCTCATAAGCAAGGCTTAAGGTGTCCCAAATTTCTTTTGCCGAGTTACATCCGGAGATCCGGTTAATCTATTGTTCACCAATACAATATTGAAGGATGGACATGGCTTAAGAGTTTTTCACGACTTTTCGATAATCGGCCTCGACATAACTTTCCTTACTTTGTACGGCACTAGTCCCATCAGGATTAGTAACCATTATAGCAAGGGGTCCTTTCAAAATGTAATCCAACATTCATAATCTGTGCTTTTGACATATATAGTGCTCCATACGATGTTTCCACCATGAGTAGTTATCCCTTCGAATATGGGATACTTAGTATGTTTCCCGTCCATGACTATAGGATAAACTCTTTGGTAATTAACCAATATCAAGAGCACAAGGCTCTGATACCAATTGAAGAGTCAAGGGCGAGATCACCTAAGAGGGGGAGGGGGTGAATTAGGTGTCTATTTAAAATTTTAATCTTAATTAAAGCTTCTTTAAAATCTCTATGATCACTAAGACACTACTTAGAAGAAAGGAGAAGTTGACACTTAGAACTAGAAAGTTAGAAGTATTCAACAACGATTCAGCAAGTAAATGTCACAGTGGAATTAACAGTGAATTCAGATTGCAGCGGAAATATTAAAAATGAAATAGACAAAACTCAAGGATGTTTTTTAAATTGGTTCAGTCACTACTCCGCGATATACATCCAACGTTATCTTATTAAACATATTTGAAGTAAACTCATACAAACAAAGACCCCGAATAATAAAACAAATCCCCAACCTACTCTGGTAGCTATTTGCTCAATGCTACTCCGCACCAAGACTTATGCTCAAAGCTACTCCGCTAAGAGACTTCCCCAACTCTTTTGAGTTGATATTGCTCAAGGCTACTCCGTCAAGATACTTCCTCAACTCTTTCAAGTTGCTATTCCTCAAGGTAACTCTACCAAGAGACTTCCCCAAGTCTTTCGAGTTGCTAGTTGCTTAAGATAACTCTATCTCAAGACTTGTTCTACTCGGTTATTGTTACAACACACGAATCTCAAAATGCTCACTTAAATGAACGGTGGAGATAATCGTTTAAGTACAACACGAGATCATCGAACACAATACATGCTTTGTTGCAACGAACTAGCTCTTTGTAAAAGACTTAAGAAATATATTTTGCAAAACAATTAAGTATGAAATGTTAAACGGTTTTTGCAAAGATAATTTACTCAATAAAACTCAAAGTCTCTTTTCTTATAAATGTTTGTTGTTGCACACTTGTTCAAATGAAATATGTATGGTATTTATAATGCAAGGTATAGTATACTTCACATTAAAAATAACACAATACAATTAAGTACAAGTGTTAAAAAGTACTGAACAATTGAAGCTTGAACAACAAAACAATGGTGATTACTACACAAGTAAAACCAAAACTCCTTGTGCAAGAAATGAGTTTCTTGCCCAAGCAATATAGTTTACTAGTATGCATAATCTTGTTGCTCACACATACACAAATATGGGTTAAGTTTTTTTTATCAAGAAAGAACATAAATGGTAATGTTCATGGACCATAAACATTACCAATTATAGGAAAAGTAAACAACCCATTTTTGGTAAGTGTCTTATTGTGCAAGTTAAATCTTGTGCAAGACACTAGAAGCTTTCTTTCATTTTATAAAGATCAAACCAGAATTTTAGCAATGTAAAATGTTCATCAAAAGTTTGGAAAGCAATTTAAAAGAATTAAACATTTTCTAAATATTTAAGAGCCAGAAACAACAAGAAGGTATTTTATTGACTCAGCATGTCAGCTCTTATTTACAGTTAGCTAACATTTTCACAAAACCTCTTGGTTGCTAACAACTGTTTTTTGGCACACAGCCTTGGACTTTGTAATTTTCCTTCCTAAGTCCAGCTTGAAAAGGGGATATGAAGATATAAGTCCGTTAAGTGAGAAGAGTTTGTTAGAAGCCTAACTAATTATATAAGCTCACATGTATGAGATAATTACTCACTTTTGTAATAACAACAATTCAGATTCAATATAATCACTGTTAATTAACATTTCTCTCTCAACCTATAATCAATGAGTACTCTTCATCTGCGATTAATATCAAACCTCTGTGATGAAGTTATGATAATTGCTTAATCTAACACTTATGTACATTGAAGATATACGTAGTACTCTAAAAATATCCTCGATCATATTACGCATGGGTATAATTCATGTATGACTAATTAATTGACTATAGAGTTATTTAAAGTATTTATAAATAAGCTTTTGAAGACCAGAGATGTCAAATTGACTCATTGATGTGTTTTTTTAAATTAGCCTCTCAAGTGTATGAGCGATCGTTGTATATTGCGAGGGTCGAATCCCAAGGGCCTGAAATTAATTGACTAAGACGGTTTAATTGAGTACTAGTTTAGTTCTAGCTAAAAGCAAATGAGTGGTGATTAATAACAACTAAAGCTACCAAGGAAACAATGATATAATAAAAATCAAGAATTAAAAGAGATTAAGGTGAATGGGTTCATTAATATAGGCAAAGGTTAATTATGGTGAGGATTAAGACTAGTCTAAAAGTGAGTCTAGGTGTGTCTTCACCTCTCGGTGCACGACAGTCTCTAGGCAAGCCTTCACCTCTCGGTGCAAGGGGCTCAAGCCTAAGGTTCGATCAGGTTCTCACCCTAACATCCCCCCAAACAATCAACAATCACACACAACACATTACAAGTCTAACCTTTATCTCAAACTATTTACTAAACATGGAATATACTCAAACTACTCATTCAAGCACTTCATCAAACATCTTGTATGCACAAAACAAGTAGATTGCCAAAAGACTAAATCTTTATACCCAGTTACCATAATCAACCCATAAACTTACACTAACTCCCCCATCTACCTTAGTAATACACTACTTACTCATGCTATTATGAATAAAAAATAAAGATGAATACTTTGATATCAAATAAACAAGGAAAGACATGCACAACATCTAAACTATTTAAACAAGCAAGAAATAGTAATTAAATGACAAGTAAATGAAATAAAGATGAGAAATATACCAAACTGTTATGAAATATTATTATATGGATGTCCATATCTTATAGGATACTAGAATATATTATCTTATAGAAACTTTACCTCTATTGTATGTGTATATATATTCCTTATAATGAAATAATAACACAGTTCTGTCTCTCTCTATTATCTATCTACCTTCTCTCTAATTCTCTCCCTTCTTTATTTCACAACACGTTATCAGCACGAGTTTTAACCGACTGAGCGAAAAAGGAATTAATATGTTTATTTGTTCGTATATAATAAAGATCTGATAATCAGGAGATTCATATTATACCTTTTTTTTGAACTAATTAGGTACGTTTTCGTTATACCCTGTAATTGTTTATTGATATGTACGAAGGTTTCATGTCTTAATCATTGCTGCAAATATTACGACCGAGAAGAAATTGCCAACTATAATGTGTATATTAGTATAATCTTAGCTTAACAAACTTACCCGTGGTATTAATCTTTATACGGCCAATGCGTGGTAAAGACTAAGCATCGTACTCCAAAGTATGGTAGCTTAATTAATGTTGCTGGGTTATGATGACGCTGCACCGTATTGATTTTGCTGCCATATTCTGGTCTCCATGTTAACTGATTTGCTATGATGATAATCCTTTTGTTTATTTGTCAATTGTCATGACACCATAGTTCTTTTAGCCGATTTGATGGCTTTATGTTTATTCTGGTATTGTCATGACAGCATCGTACTCCAAAGTGTGGTATTGATTTTGCTGCCATATTCTGGTCTCCATAGTTTTTACGAAATACTTTTAAAAGTTATTAGTCGATTTGATTATGTTCTTTTATTTATTGATATTCATGGTCTATATATGAAATTTATCAGTTATGTATACTATTGAACCTGAAATTTTATAATATGGTAATCAAGTTTAGAGAAGGGACATATCATACAATTTTGGACCTGAAGTTCCAAAAGATTTATTATAAAAAGATGAGAGATATGTCCACATAATGACTTTGACCTGAAGTTCAAAGTTTAAAGGGATGAGAATATATCATATTACAACTTTGACCTAAAGTTCAAAGTTCAAAGATGTATAATAATTTGACATCGTCTCATCATTACAATATGTTCATATTGTATAAGTATAAAAGTGGCCAGAAGTCCACATGTAAATGCTAGTAACCAGAAGTTCACCGCTGCGATTTTTTAACCGTATTTGAGTTTCAAATGAATAAAGTGGTCTTTAATAAAAGGGAAATTATTTCTGAATCTATTCTTGTTCACCTGAAGTTGAACAGTTGTATAATGAAATCTGAAATTTGATCCATTCCTTGAAGTGAATGAGACATCTCATAAATACTCTGCATGTAGCAGAGATTGAGAACATACATTATTGAGCCTAATAATGTGGCATTTGGTGAGCCATGTAAACAAGTCTAAATTGAGCTTAGTGACGTAGCCTTACTGAGCCAAATCAATTCATTGAAAGATTCATGTGACACATATACTCGAAATTCGATATGAGAAATGGAAAATGATATACGAGTTGAAATTTTAATATAAGTACTATGGCCTGAAGATTATAGTATTTAAAGATACTGAAACTATGACTAGAAGTTCATAATGTTTACATATAGTGAGTTATGGCCTGCAGATCATAGTATTTAAAGACACTGAAACCATGACTAGAACTTCATAGTGTTTACATATAGTAAATTATGACCTGAAATTCATAATATTTACAAACATTAAAACTGTGACCTGAAGTTCACAGTGTTATAAATTCTCACATTTCATATAGTGAGTATTATTTGAGTATCATAATTATGAATAAACTCAATGTTTATACATGAATATTCGCAAAATGTGAGACACTCTTAAAAGTTGAGAATCATATCAAATCGAATCAAAATCATTACCTGAAGCGAATGAGATATCATGTTTTAAGTATGAAATTTATTTATCATTCATACAAATAATGTAGTCATGTAGACACATAATCGTATAAGTATCTTAAAATACTATGTGTGGTATCTCGTATACAACTGACATGTGATCAAGTTATTTAATATTATGAAGCTTATGATCACTATAATTCATTGAATTCACCATTTCCTCTGAAGGGATCGATGAATTATTAATTGAGTTTAACTGAGATTAATCAAAAAATCAGTTATTATTTGTATCCCTATAAAGAATCATTTTGATGTATGGTTTGTGTCCATACTACAAAAAAGAGCAATGTATTATATTCCCTGAAGGAATATTGCGATATATTTTTAGTCTTGCGAGTATAAATTAAATAAGACACTAGTTAATGTCTTATGTCACATCTATTTTATTTGGCAATATACAAAGGAATTATTTTTAATTCATATGCGAAATCTAGCTAACTGGAAGTTTTTTTAATTATAGTCAACTAAAAATTTGGCACGTGATATGACATTGCTAACCAGAAGTTTAGCATGTTGAATTGTCAACTAAGAAGTGGCGTGTGATAAATTATACTATCTAGACACGACCAAGTGCTTATGTAAGTTGCCATGATTATTGGGCAAACTAAGAAAGTTGGAACTAAATTGTTAAGATGTGACGATTGAGGTCATCCGGGTCCTTATTATACTCGTTTTGATAAACCTAAAGTTTATCCTAGAGAAAAGATAAGTGCTGAAACTCTCTCGTGTAGAAATTTCATTAAAGGCATAGACACTACAGTGAGATTGAGTATATTTGATATTGGAGATATAAACATTACTCAGAAGTTGGATAAAGAACTTCAATGTTCGTGTATGGATTGACACTATATTGAATGGCTTGTACCCACATAATGATTTTTCTGAGTAGTTCTTGTGATCAGCAATCACATTTTGATTATTATAAAAAATCGTTGATCTCCCAAATTGGGCATTGTGATTCGGCACATTAGAAATCCAACTGCATTATATGTTACTCCCCGAAATATTTTGTTATTATACAAAAATGTCCATATAAATTCTCATCGGTGATATGAGAAATTGAGATCTAAGGTGGATATAATAATTTATTGCCCATTAAATCTATCTGTTATTGATAGTTTTTACCACCTTAGGGGGAGAATGATAAGGAAAAACTGGTAAAAACAGACAAGTAAGTTATCCCCAACTGAACCTGAAGTTCAGCGGTTTGTTTTCAATATGAAATACATCAAATAGAGGTTTATAAAATTAAAAATGATGGCATTCATTTAGTTATGAAGATGTATTACGATACCAGTATGATCACCTTGTCTAAATGTGACATTACATTGGGATCTATGATTTAATTATAGACAGATTAGCCCTATTTGTGGTATAGCGTGCTATAAATTAGTCATAGATATTATATGTAATGAAAACTGAAATTCTTGTCAAATTGAACAATAACCACACATGAAATGTAGTGTGGAAGTCATATCAGTTCACATATTTCAAATACTATGAAAATGGCAAGAATGGGCAGTGCCAGTTGCTACTCCTATGGAGTAAAGAAATTTGTATGTCCCTTAAGTGACATAGATATCCGAATGATAATAGATGGCCTATATAAAAGAGGAATGATACCATATATATTCAGATATCACTAATTAGTACTGACAATATCGCGAGATGTTGAAATTATATCGATATGGTTAAGGAACCGATATGCATTTGCGCGTGGAGTTTAATGGACTAGAAAATGGGGATATTATATGCAAGTCCAATTTTGATTGTCGACATATAATCTTTGATTAGAATTGAGCTCATGGACCTGAAGTCTATCTATTGACCTAAAGTCAATTGAAATTATGAATATTGGAAAGAATACTGTACAATTTGCATTATCGAGTATTTATCATGTGCATATAGACATAAGTTCATCATTGCATCTTAGTTTTAATATATACATTATTATTATTACATTATTGTTAGACTATGTTGTTTAGAATTAGTTACATATCATTTGCATGCACATGATTAATTATATTGTTCTACTTTGATAAATGTTTAAAAGGAGAAGTATATTTTACTCCTACGAGGATATCTCCCTGAACGAGCTTCTTATGAATGATTATCAATTGAGTTTTGAACTCGTGATGAAATATATGAACCTTTACAATACGATTGAAAGATATCGTGATTAGTTCCAAAATGGAACATCAAAACTCCTTTGGAGGTTTATTTGATGTCTCAACCTGAAGTTTGAGCATATGAGAATTGAGATCTGAATGAATTTCTTGTTAAAAACTTGAAATGAGCTTATGGTCCAGAAGTACCATAACGATTAGAAAATAACGTAGTGAAAGTCTACAATGAGGATGTTAATCCAATGGTTTAGTAATAAAATCAGTGAATGTATTAAGTGGATTATTGTTATCAAACAATATGGTTGCTTCTCTTCTAGAGATCCAATATATGGATGATTGCTACACTCTTTTTCCCTTTGACTAGGTTTTTTTTGTGCCAACGGGTTTTTCCTATCAAGGTTTTTAACGAGCACTATAAGCGAATTACTACGCTATAGTAATGATCATCATGATTGTTGAGATGACAATTGTTTTAGACATATAATGTTATGTCGTTTATCGGGGAGAAACTTTACCAACATTGCGGACGTATTACCTGAAATGAAGATCAAGAGTCATCATAAATGACTACATATGGATTGTGAGTTTTAAAGACATATGAAGATTGAAATTATCAAGGATATGAAGATATCAATTTTATCAACTACAATGGATTATATTCAACGATCGAGAAGTTACGACAAAGCATGATTCATTTGAAGTTATATACAGTCATGTTATCATCAGGGGGAGTAGCACGTGCTGCACTCTTTTTCCTTATCTATGGTTTTGTCCCACTGGGTTTTCCATGGAAAGGTTTTAACGAGGCGGCTTGTTATGCGTGTTTGGAGATTATTGTAATCTTTTACTTTCTAGTGTTTTTTCCCATGGGGTTTTTCTAGTAAGGTTTTTAACGAGGCATGTTCTTCAATAATGGACATCCAAGGGGGAGTGTTATGAAATATTATTATATGGATGTCCATATCTTATAGGATACTAGAATATATTATCTTATGCAAACTCTACCCCTATTGTATGTGTATATAATAATAACACAGTTCTGCCTCTCTCTATTATCTCTCTACCTTCTCTCTAATTCTCTCCCTTCTTTATTTCACAACACAAACATGTAATAAAGATGAAAACTTGAACAATAATAGAAGAAGAGTCTCCTCTTGTCTTCAATTTACAACCCAAATATTCAACAATAACTAAGAGAAATAAATACTAGATCTAATAATAACTAACTAGAAATAGGAGTAATTATCACTAATTAAAGGAAGACTAAGTTGCTAATTAGGAAAATATTAGATACTAATTAGAGCATAATAATATAAATACACTAGGGTTCATAAAATAGGGTGGTGTTATGTTGTCTTCCATTATGGTGAAGTCATTTGGGTATATATAGTGTTTCACCCAAAAGTAGAACTCCAAATGAAGAAAAAAGAATCAAGTGCAATTCTCTCAGTTCAGAGGTCTGGGCTGGGGGATCACCTTGTCGGTGGATCGGCCGGGGTGGGGGGGGGGGGGGGGGGGGGGGGGGGGGGGGGGGGGGGGTTGGTCCCTCTTTTTTTCAGCGATTGTAGCGTAGGGGAATGAGTCTAAATTAATCGTATATCACTCAGTCCTTTTTGGTCATGGCCAAGAGTCAATACTCGTAAATCTTAACTCGCGGTGTTATTAATATCTATATATATTAAATGTTTAATAATTTAAAAAATTAAAAATCTTAGTACTTTAACCTACAACATGATTTAAAATCATTTTTACATCACAGAACAATTAAAATAACGTAATAGTAATAATAAATTTTATTATTGTAGCATACAAATTATGTTTCGTTTCAAAAGTGGAAAAAGTTTACGTATCTGACTACCGTTTGAGTATTTTTGGATTCTTAAACTCTTAGGTTTTCTATATAATACCCTTACGTTTTTCAAATTTTATGTGGTACCCTCTATTTATAAAAACATCAATATTACCCCTGAGGTCTATTAGTAACCATCAACAGTGGCCCTTTGTGTTTAGTCCCTCACTTTAGTCTGGTAAATACTGATGTGTCCAAACGCTCGATCTAAGGCATGAGGCCCTTTGACGTCTTCTCCTTTCCGTTATAAGTGTTGTTTATGATAGTCCAATTTAATTTGCGGTTGTACGCCATGATTTCAATCTTTAAAACAGCCCTTTATGTATGTTTTGAACATTTTCTCCCCTGCTGTACCATATTCTTTTATGTTTTAGGCTTTGTTGTAAGGTACGGTTTTTTGAAGAAGCTATTGTGCAAAGCTTCCCCCTTCCTTGTTGAACTTCATTTATTTATATATTGTTGCCCAAGGGAGGATTTCCTACCTTTTTGTCTTCTACCTTCTTATCTAAGCTTATGCTCTTGTAGGAGTTGTATTATTTTGGTCTATTTTTTGCTGAAAGGTTTTTTTACCATTATCTCTTTATGGTTACATAGTGGCCATGATTATGTTATGGAACCTTCTTTAATTTTTGATGTTTTAGCAAATTCTCACTTCATCAACCTTTGTTATCAAAGGACAATGGCATTGTTGTTTTTTTTTGCTTCGATGGTAATAACTTTTTGTCAAACTGGATTTAACCTTGGGTTTGAGGGTATATTCAGCTTTGTATTTTTCATTATTGTTAGCCTTGGCCATTTCGAATTTTCGTTTAGAAAATTCATTTTTAATTTCTTTACGTTTCTTTTTTACTTGTTTTTGTTGACTGCATACATGTGTATTGTCCTTGACTTACCGCAAGTGTTCGATGATCAATCCGTTTTAGCAACTTGGTCTCAATTTTTAAATAGCTCCACATGAATACCGCTTTTTGGAATGTTAGGGGTACCAAAAGAAAAAAATTCAATGAAGAGCTTTACTTCTTTTGCTCGTCAAATGGAATTAAAATCTTAGCTATTTGTGACACTAAATCGACTAGTAAACCCGATCACTATCTGATAGCTAATTTTGGTTTTAATAATTGCGATTTTATTCCAAGTGTAGGATTATCATGTGGTATTTGGCTTTTTTTTGGAAAGAGTCCATCTCCATGACTTTTTCGTTAAAAGTAACCTTCAAGTTTAAACGGTTCATTGTTTGTGAAGTCTGTGATTTTACGAGTAATGTGTTGTTTTGCCTAATTTTTGTCTATGCGCCTGCACAACCGGCGGATAAATAGGATTTTTGGAATGAATTCCAAAATTTTGTTCTGGATCTTGATTTACTTTTCTTATTACTAGGAGACCTTAATGATATTAAGAGTCCTAGTGAAAAAGAAGGGGGTGCAAAAGTTACGAATGCTCGATGTTTAAGATTGGTTAATTTTCTAAATAATACTAATTCAGTAGATCTTCTTTTCTCTGGTAATTTCTTTACTTGGAGGAGAAAGAAATGCGGACCTGATAATGTGTTTGAGATTCTTGATAGAGCTTTAGCATCTCCTATTTGGATTGATCTTTTTCCAAATATGTAATTTGTGCATCATGCTTTCACTAGCTCAGACCATTGTCCCATCTCCGTAAAGTTTCAAAAAAAATCTCTTAAGAAAGCCCCTCCTTTTCGTTTTGAACGTATATGGACTCTACGGAATGATTTTTGGTCAAAGATTGTTGGCAATACCAGTTTCATGGATCTTATATGTTCTATCTTTCCCAACAATGCAAATTTCTTAAGCAAAAGGAGAAGAAATGGAATCAGTCTACTTTTGAAAATTAGTTTAGACAACTTTCAATTACTGAAAAAAAGTTAGAAAATATTCAAAAACAGCTAGGCTCATCTCATATTACCGATTTAGAAGTCGCGCAATTGAGATGGTTGAAAAAGCGTGATGCAATATAAGCGTGTCTATTGGCAACAAAAAACTCGTATTAACAAAGCTATCTTTGGAGATAATAATACCAAGTTTTTTCAAAGTCATGCCACAATTAGACATAGTAGAAATGGAATTAAGCAGTTTTTTAATAGGAATGGTGCTTGTATTACTGATCATGAACTTATTAAACATGAAATATCCGATGAGTTTAAAATAAGGTTTACAAAAAACCATTTTTGTAATTTCAACAAAAAATGAGGATTTTCAGTATGTTCATGGATTAATTACAGACAAAGATAACTAATTTCTTACTAGTAATATTAGCATGGCACAGGTTAAACAGACGGTGTTTAATTTAGTTGGAAATAAAAGTCCAGGTCCCGATAGATTTCCAGTAGAATTCTCTTAAAAGTATTGGGATTTGTAGGAAGGTCTGTTACTAAAGCAGTATTAGCATTTTTCCACTCGGGTAAATTACTAAAATAAATCAATCATACTTTCATAGCGTTGATACCTAGAGTTGATAATTCTCAGACAGCAAAGCATTTTCGCCTATTAGTCTTTGTTCAACTATTTATAAGATCATTTCAAAAGTCCTGGCTAATCGGCTTCGTAGTGTTTTGCATAAGATTATTCACCCTTTCCAAGGTTCTTTTACACCTAATCGCTTTATTCAAGATAATATCCTCTTAGCACACGAGGAAAAGCAGGTTGGATTGCAATTATACTTGATATGAAAAGAGCATATGATCGACTTGAATGGAACTTTATTGAGGAAACCTTTAAGCAAATGGGTTTTAATGTCAAGTGGATATCTTGGATCATGGAATGTATTAAAACAGTTTCTTTCTGAATGTTAGTTAATGGGACACCAGCATACGTTTTTAGACCTACTAGAGGTATTCGACAGGGAGACCCACTTTCGCCGTATATATTTATTATGTGCGCTGACATTTTAGCAAGAACTCTACAGAAAAATAGTGATGTCAGTTCGAGCGATATTGGTGTTAGAATTGGATCTGGGGTGGAGAAAATTTCATTTCTTACATTTGCTGATGACACTATCGTTTTCACTAAAGCTTCTAATCAGAGTTGTAAAATCATTAAGCCTACTTCAGATAAATTTTGCACGATTTCAGGACAATTTGTTAATTTTGACAAATCCGCTTTTCAACGCACTATGAATATTGAGCGTCCTCTTCGGGAGTCTTTTAGAGGCATCCTTTGTAAGAACGAGGAAGCTCATTTGGGTAAGTATTTAGGATGTCCGATAATTGACAGCAGAATGACAAAGCACACTCTCGAAAGTATTATTCAATCTTCTTGCACTCAACCATCAAAATGGAAAGCGAACTCTTTATCGTAGGCATGTAGATTAGTTCTTGTCAATGCTAACTTAACCGCAAAGGGAACTTTTCAAAGGAAAAGCTTCCTACTCCCTTCATCGATCCACAATAGATTAGACAAAATTAATAGAGATTTTGTTTGGAATAAGAATCCTTCTTAGCGTTCCTCTAATTTGATTGGGTGACAAAAAATTTGCTTACCAAAGTCAGTTGGTGGATTAGGAATTAAATCATCCGAACCGGCTAATAAAGCTCTTCAAATGAAGCTTTTATGGAAAATCCTTATGGATAAGGAGAGTATTTGGGTTAAAGTAGTAACTAAAAAATACTTGAGAAATTTTCTACTCTTTGACCATAAGCCTTATTCAGCCTCGTCCTGGTAATGGCGTAAAATTATGAGTTTTCGTACTCTTTTTTAGGAAAGGGTTGAGATGGCAAGTAGGCAATGGTTGTTAAATTAAATTTTGGTCTGATAATTGGGTCCTTTTATATCCTCTTGCCAGCAATATAGATGTCCAGAATACACGTGACCTTAATCTTTTGGTCAAATATTTAATAATTCATGACAATCAATGGGATATATGTAAATTAAACAAATGAGTGGAAACCAGTATTGTTAATCAGATAACTAATATTCCACTGCCAAATAATGATATTCCAGATACACTTTTTTCGGGGCTGTCTGTGGATGGAAAATTCTCTACAAAAACAGCAACTTGGTTAGCACAAGGTTTTTTTGACAGAAGTCTTGAAAAATGTGAATTTCACTGGATTTGGAATTAATTTGAATATCCCTCCGAAGTTAAAGTTCTTTCTTTGGAAAGCTTATGTTGACGGTTTCCCTACGAAAAGTAGGCTACTTAAAAGTCACTTGAATATCCCGCCTTAATGTATTTGGTGTAGCCATCCCTTTGAAAACAGGGATCATTTCTTTTTCGAATGTCATGTGATTGGTTCAATCATCACAAACATGAACATTATTAGCTTTAATAATTTTATGGCGAGTTATGATGGTATTACAAGTCAAAGTTTTTTTTTTAAAGAAACTTAACTGTCTAAAAATCTTAGCTTCAAAATATGATTTCATTGAAATTGTTTTCATTTCGTGGAATGCGTGGTTCTATAGAAATGGCATTATCTTTAATGTTGTTCATTTCAATGGTAACAAACACTAGTAGAAAAAACCCCTATCGTGACACAGTTATCGTGGCGCGGTTGTAAAAAAGCGTCACAAAAAGGTCAAAATATTGGCGGGTACCGAATTTTTATGGTGTAGGAAGTCTTTTGTGGCGGTTTAAAATTAGAACCAACGCTAAAATGAACGATATTTATGGCGGTTTCAAATTAGAAACGCCACTATTAATCTTTTGTGGCGGTTGTATTATTAACCGACATTAATAACGATGTTTAATATAATGAAAAGTGACATAATTGTTTCAAATAAAACCGCCATTATATCTATTTATGTCGGTTGTAATTACAACCGACGTTAAAACATAAAAATTAAAACTTTTCAATAACTCAGCAACTATATTCAATAAAAATACCCATCCCACGACTCGAAACCCTTGATATTATCCCTTCAATAACTTTAATCATGACCCAATTGATTCTCTGAATAGCAATTCCGTCTACACGCCTCTACTCACGCCACCATCGACTCTTCTTCCACCGTCATCCTCGAACTCCGTCTACACGCCTTCGACGCTTCTGCGTTAGCCACAACAACAAAGAAGGTAATTTTATTACCGATTTTTTCAATTATAGCATACATCTTCATTAAAATTATACAAAGTAGCATCCTATTTAAATCATACATGCCTTCAGTTATTTTATTGTCTATTGTTCAATTATAGCCTTCGACGCCTCTTGCCACCGTAGATTTTGTTTGAGCACCCCTAGATTTCAAGGTTAGTATTCTTCTTTTTTAAAGCCATTGTTTGCTTTTAATTTTTGTTTTATATGTTGTTTTATGATAATTAGTATATTTTAGGGTGCGTTTTGTTGATTTCTGTAAATTTCAGATTCTAGTTTTAATTTGAATATGGCTTTTGCGAATAAGGGTTATAAAAATTGGGGATTTTGTTATACTTCATGTCATTGTTGTTGAATTGTGCTATTAAAGTGACATTAATTATGTTCATCTTGTTAATAGTAGAAACATTAGAAGTTAAATGTGAACTATACAAATTATCCAACAAATAAATGTACCAAAAGAAACAAAAACATTGTCAAGTAAATAAAATAAACAGCAAAAAATCATATTATGTGAATTGATTCATCACAAGAGGAAGGTTTCGGAACTCGAATCTTAATGTCCTAAGTTTCTGATTTACCAGAAATGTCATCCTTTATTGTCCACGATGTGCTGTATATAGCAGATTGATTGGTAAGCTATTCATAATTTCAAGCACTTCAAATCTCTTTATTTCATGAAATCTGCTCTTATTATCTTTACCACTAGTACTAAGCTAATGCCAGTAATCATCTTTTTCTGCAATTACTTTATATGCTTATTATGGTCCTTTATGAGATTCAACTACTCAAAGCAATAGTTTTTGTGCACCAAGTGCTCGTAATGACCATTATAGGGTCACTACTATTTATCCTAGTAACAAGTCTTCTGATGACTAACGGTGAGTGTAACGGAAAATGTCTAACGGTGAGTGCGACATTAACCAGTATTTAGCGACGTCTTATACCATGCTATGAGCATCTGACCTTAATCTATGATAAGGTGATCTAAAAAATTATTGCCAATGGTCAACTATTGGAACCCGAAATCATTGTTCTAATTTTATAATAAAATGCGTGAGGTCAAAATCTGACCATCATAACCCACTTTGACTCTACTATTATTTCTTCTTGAGACATCCTCGTTCTTGACTTACAAGTGCAGGTGATAAAGAATACTAGTAGCCTTGTTGTTGACATATGGAGCCTTGGTTGTACTGCCTAACTGCAGAGGTTGGCATGGTACTTCAGGTCTTTATTAGTAAACTTACTATGTATAAATCATGGCTGATGGGTTTCTTGGATCACTGACGTACATACGAATGTCATCCAGTAACATTGAATCTATGGCATCAACTGGAGCTACGAGAGTAATGATGTGTGAGTCATTCTTCTAATTTAATGATTTATTATATTTTTCTTTGTTCTGTCTAGCTTATACTTGTATGGGAGGATTAAAATGTTGTGGATGTAAAATAATCAGTGCAAAATATACACTCTATAATATTTAAAAAGTTTATGTGATGAAAATGTTGAGAAAGTAGATACTATGACTCTTAAACATGGTCTCACTTCTTCACCTTATATTTTCAGATTGTGTGTACATTTTGGTGATGGTCTCATTGCTAATGCAGCGGGGCAATTAACCAACTAGAGCTATTTATTCCAGTTGCGTTGGTCATGATTTACAATCGTTGGAATGAGTAAGTATCTAAGAAACTAAATGCTTACAAGAGAACACTTATAAATTTTTTGATAAACTTTGGATTGGGTTCGAAAGTAGCTTGGGCAGTGGCCTCAGGGAATAAGATGGTGGCATGTCGTTAAGGTTGATGACTGATGGTTCAAGGTGGTAGAACAAAACTCCAAATAACTCTAATTAAGACAGTTTATGTTAGCCAACCTTGAATCATTTTGGGACTAAAGAGAAGGGAGGGGGTATAACGGTGTGATTTTTTCCTTCCAAATCTATATACATTGGAATCGTTTTAAATACCGTACCACCGAATGTTAAGCAAGGGTCCGTTTTCACCCTTACAAAAATTCATTCTCATTTGAAATTAATCTTGATATGTGCTTCTTGATTTTGAGTGTTGAGTGTTTACTTCTTTTTGGTCTGCCTAAAGTCTTAACAAATAATTTACGTTTCGGCACCTATTGTACCTTAAAGTAGTACTCCATCTCTTTATAGAGTACTCCTTACTAGGTAAACAAGGTATTGTTTTCAGTTTGCTAAGTAAAGCTTATGCAGTCTAGCTGTAGACATTATAATATATACTATACTGCAATATTATGTAAAAATGTTGAACAAAACGTATTTGACTTGAATATTTACTAAATGGGGGTAAATAGCTACACTACTCTTAGCTAAGCAACACACTAGCATACAAGTACTAGTATTAATCAAGGAAGTAAATCTCTTACTACACTCGTATACTAGTAATATATATAAATGTGCTGAACAAAATGATTTGATTAAGACAATCTTGCTACACTTTCTAATTTCTACTACCTAATACATCTCTTTTTTTCCCCTTGCTCTTATTCCAGCTGTGATAAATTATGCGTGCTGCTATTCTATTCAGCCTCTCCGCTGTCAAACCGGTAAGTCTTATGGCCTGGCTACACTTTCTACTACCTACTTCATCTTTGTTTCCCTCTTTCTCTTATTTCGCTAATAGTAAACTTATCTAATAACTTGTTTTTATATTGTACATAATTTTAAATTATAATTACATTTAAGATATCATATAAGTAATACAATATTTTTGCTATAAATTTTAGTGTCCTCAACAACCAAAAGGTTACGAGTGTGGTTATTATGTCATGAAGTGGATGTATAACATTACGTTTTACTTCTCGACAAGTAAAGAGAAAGATTTGAGAAGGTATTTCCCGTTTTCGTTCTTATAGCTTATTTATTTAGCCTAAGATTTATATTCTTACTAATTGACCTATATCTGTTAAATATAATTTATGACAGATCCAAGCACGCATGTCACTTGATGATATTGATGAGATTAAAGAAGTGTGGGCTACCAAATGTTTAGAGAATATGTAACTTAGTTGATTAACTAAGGTGTGTATGTTTAGTGATATTGAAAATGCTACACTTGAATGTATATTTGGTGACAATGATAATGTTGATGTTTTTCCGGATGAGATTAGATCGATGTAAATTTGTTGACTTGTATTGTTTGGACAATTATTTTGGTGGTTACATTTTGATTCAATCCGCAGGTCTTATTTGTTAAACGATAATATTTGGAAACAAGAAGTTTGTGAGGAAGTGCTGCCAAAATTGGCGCATAATTTTTTTTTTTTGTTTCAAAAAATTTATATTACTACGGTTTCTCTAAAAGCGACGTGAAAAAGGAAAAATATTTTTTTATGCGCGAAAACAAATTTGCCTGTAATGGCGGTTCTTCACCTACAACCGCCTTAACAATATAATTTTCCGCTAAAAAGAATATACTTTAATGATAATGATATCACTGAAACTACCATTTGTGGCGGTTTTCATTCATAACCACCATTATAAAGGAGTTATAATGGCGGTTCTGCTCCCATAACCGTTGTTTTAAGTAAACTTTTCATGACGTTTAAAATTTACAACCGCCACTTTAGTGATCTATTATGGCGGTTGTAAAACTGACGCAAAAAATAAATGACGCCGCGATATATGTCGGACCCTTATTTTGAAAAACCGCCACAAAAGGCCTTTTACAACCGCCACCGTATGGTGTTTTTCTACTAGTGAAACTTATTAGTTTATTCAATAATAACACTAAAATCTGGAATGAGACTAGACATAAGGATATCAATAATCCCGACAAAGACGAAAACGCTAGACAAACTATTAGTAAGGAAGAAATTTGGTCGGAAAAGCCTACAAGTGGTTTTCTAAAGCTAAATTTTGATGGATCGAAAATAAATGGGGAGAAGCTGCTTTAGGATATTGTATAAGAGATCATTACGGTAAAGTAATTCTGCTAGGAGCAAAGAAGTGTGGTTCTAATAGCATTCTTGTTGCGGAAGCTCTCGCTTTGAAAGAAAGCATTTTAGCAGCTAAATACTTAGGAATCTCAAAGTTAATTGTTGAAGATGATAACTTATATGTTATTAACTCGATTCGTAGCACTTGACATTACTAGTATTATTAAGGATGTAAGGTTAGACCTTCAAGCTTTCGAGGAAATGAGTATTAAACATTGCTTCCGTGAGGCTAACAAAGTTGCCGACTTTATGGCCTCTATTGGACATTTTTGTCCTACTCTTTCGAGGTAGGTTGAAAGTAGATGGCTTCAACTTATCTTACTCATTTGAAAAGATGAGATAGGTTGGTCATACCCTATAGGATCAATCTAGTTTTCTTACCTTATAAAAAAAAATAAAAAAAAAATACTGACGTGTCCTTTTATTTGTGCAATATTACCTTATTACTTCCTATTATCCCTAACCTATCTTTACCTAGTGATCACCCACAACACCCCCTCCCCCAACAATAAATTCTATGAATCTCCAACAAATAATAATCATGATCCACCTCCATCATCACCATCCATGAGAACCTCCAAACAAGTCACCACCATAAGAAACACCACCTTAATTTCACCAATCACTCCATCATGTAGTTTACACGACTTAGTCTAGGCCTAGGCGTATAAACGTGTAAACCACATGAACCGGCTTTGGCTTGATCGTGTGGTTTACACGAACTGGCCAACGCCAAGTTGTGTAAACCATACAACTCGGCCTTCCCCAGATCGTATGTTTCTTACTTTTGGACATGCAACATTTTTTTTACATTACATTCGTTTGGTCGAGATAAGCGATATTAAAAAAATCTCGCTGAAAACGGACAGCCAAACGCAAAGTTATGGCCGTTTAAAGTTCTTTCGTTCTTAATCGTCAATTTTATTTTTTGTCATTTTAAATTGTAATTATTTATCGTTCTTATCGAGAAGCATATAATGTATTTAAAGGACCATCCTACACATTAAATTAGTTATTTTATAAATCGTTGGCGAAACTCATTTACGATTAAATTTAATTTTTACAAATTAATGTTACATGTATAAGGGCAGTATTGAAAAATAGGAAGAACAGATAACATAACAAGTAAAATAGGGGGCATTATATAACAATCCCCTACAAATTCAACCCCATCATCCAAGTCAATCATTTAAGGAAAATGAGATAATATTGAAACATTTCTCAATTATTGTATGTATAAAAAAAATTTAATACTCGTCCATATCTATATGTCACACGCTGTCCCAGTGACAAACTTAGTGACCTCAAAAGTACGAAAATATTTGGTGGGTAGTCGTGTGGCTGGACGAAGTGATGCGCTGCCATCTCACCCTTTTTTAGAGAGGTTCTAGCCATTTCGGGAATAAAATCCTAATGGTTCTCAATGTTGAGAATGAAAATGAGGATCCAAAGACATTTCAGGAAGCAATGGCTTCATGAAATTCTGCTTTTTGAAAAGAAGCAATAGATGATGGAATGGAGTCTTTGATTGCAAATAAGACTTGGATTTTATCAAACTTGCCCCCTGGTTCCAAAGCTATTGGTTGCAAGTGGATTTTTAAGGTAAAACGAAATGTGGATAATGAATCGATCAAAGTCTTTAAAGCTAGACTTGTTTGCCAAGGTTTTTGCCAAAGAGAAGGAGTGGATTATTTTGATACTTATGCTCCCGTGGCGAGAATTACATCCATTTGAATATTGTTGGCTTTGGCCTCTTTAAATAATCTATATGTACACCAAATGGATGTAAAGACGACTTTTCTAAATGGAGATTTAGATGAAGAGGTGTATATGAAACAACCCGAAGGGTTTGTCCTCCCCGGACATGAACAGAAAGTTTGTAAGCTAGTTAAGTTATTGTATGGCTTCAAACATGCTCCCAAGCAATGGCATGGGAAATTTGATTCCGCTGTTTTGTCTTATGGTTTTATACATAATTCCGCCGATAGATGTATATATTCGAAATTTACAAAGGATTATGGTGTCATTTTGTGCCTTTATGTAGACGATATGTTAATATTTGGTACTAACATAACTGGCTTAATGAAACTAACGCTTATTTAAGTTCATGCTTCAAGATGAAGGAATTAAATGAGGTTCATATTATCCTTGGTATTAAAGTTAGAAGAAATAGTGGGAGTTTCTCTTTTAGCCAAGCTCACTATGTTGAAAAAATGTTTCAAAAATTTGAGCATTTGAATTTCAAAGAGGCTAACACTCCGTACGATACTTCGTGTAAGCTTCGTGTGAATAGTGGAAGAGCTGTGGCGCAGCTAGAGTATGCTAGTGCTATAGGTAGCTTAATGTATCCTACTCATTGTACAAGACCAGATATAGCATTTGCGGTTTGCAAACTTTTGAGGTTTACCAGCAATCCTAGTACTGATCATTGGCAGGCAATTGGTAGAGTTTTTAGTTACTTGAAAAGAACCAAAAATTATGCTTTGCATTATGGAAATTTTCCGACTGTACTTGAAGGATACACACACGCTAGCTAGATATCCAGAGACGGAGATAACAAATCTACAAGTGGTTGGATTTTTATGCTCGGTGGTGGTGCCGTTTCTTGGGCCTCAAAGAAACAAACGTGTATAGCTCATTCCACCATGAAAGCTGAATTTTTAGCTTTAGCAGCAGCAGGTAAAGAAGCAGAATGGTTAAGAAACATGTTATTAGATATAAAGTTATGGCCACAACCTATGCCAACCATTTCTTTGATTGTGACAGTGAGGCAACTTTGTCTAGAGCTTATAATAAGATTTACAATGGTAAATCTCGACATATCAGCTTAAGACATGCTTATGTGAAACAGTTAATATCCGACGGGATAATAACTATTATTTATGAAAGATTGTGTAACAATTTGGCATATCCTTTTACAAAGAGTCTTCCGAGAGAAACGGTCTACGGAACAAGCCGAGAAATGGGCTTGAGACCAATTAATTAACTAGCAACAATGGAAACCCAACCTTTTTATTAGTAATTCTAGCTAAAAGGTTTAATGTGATAATAACAAATTGTTGATGACTGGTTAGAGGGACTAGTGTAACGTTTATACTAGTATTGTTAGGGTGAGTAATGCATGTACTCTTAATGAAATTCAAATGAAGTAGAATTCACCTATGTAAACATAGAAGTGGTGCCGCTTCTAATAATAGTTCTAGTCTTACTATTGTAGATGTCTATGAACCAGGAGATGCACATGGCCATAATAGTGCTGCCTTGTTTATGAACATAATGGAAACAATTTGTGTGTGGTCTTTCCGATTCTAACATTAGAATTCTGGCTCAAAAGCTCTTCAGCTGCCATGTTTTCGTCAAAATTTTGAGAGATTACCACTAAGTGAGAGTTCAAATCGAAAGATACTTTCATGAATGCATTTTGTTTAATTGAAGACTAAGTTGGGGATTGTTAGATAATAGTCTTCAATGTTTTTGTTAAGTGTGAAATTGTTAAATGCGGAATGTTATCACAGATGGAAAGAATATATTGCTTATATTGTGTTTATATTAACCTATGTGGTTAGTATACTAAATGGACTAGGATTTGGACTATTGGGCCAAGTTGACATTGGGCTTAATGTGCTAGTAAGGATTATCAATATTTAATAATCATAGACTAGCTCTTAGCACTTGGCACGAACATGAGTTCTGTCACTAAGACGTCTTTATTTCCGTCCTTGTTTTGACTTTCAGTTTTTCTGCCAAGTTGCAACTGTTAGGAAGTTATTAATAACTGCCATTTTAATCCCTTATAAAAGTATTGTCAGAGAAACAGAATATTATATACATCTTGCAATCCAAAATTTCATACAAAAAACAATACAAATGTCTGTTTTTATGTTCATGGAGAATGGACGAATTTGCTGTAATTCCGTTTTTAGATTAGGGAATCCCGAGGGTAATTAGCCTTTAATCCCATAAGCATATAGTGGGGGCTAATATTATCCTAAGGACAGAGGTTTCTCATACTAATTTAGTTTCTTTAATTCTGTCTTTTGCATATTATTGTACTATATTCTTATATAACATGTCCCGGTCAATACTTATCATATTTTATTTTTCGGTGTATTAGTCATTAGTTATCATTTCTATTTATAACATATATATTAACTCATGTGCAAGTGGTAGGTTTGAGAAGCAATATTATTATTAAAGTAATCTATCTCATATTTTCTTAATCTTTGTACCGAAATCAAATGATAACTAATGAATGAAACGGATGAAGTAAATCATAAGCGTGATATTATACAGTCGGAAACTGGAAGGAAAACTTCGGAAAAAAACACGCACCACTCCCAGCTAATAATAACACACGCAACACAAGTAGTACACAACACTACTTTATTATATACTCGTACAAATACGAGAGAGCAAGTCAGCCATATCTTTGTAACAACCAAACTTGACTTGCAATGGTTTGGCCTTCCACATGGTGAGTGAAACCTTTTCTTCCATGTCAATTTCTTCAACACTTTCCAACTGAAAGCATTGTATTATGGTTCCCAATGTCAACCCAACAACCCGCATGGCTAAGTTCTCACCCGGGCAAGCCCGCCTGCCTGACCCAAACGGCATGAACTCATACCCAATTCTATCACCTTTCACTCCCTCAAATCTCTCAGGCTTAAACTTTGTGGGCTCGTCCCAAATCTTAGGGTCATTTTGTATGGCCCAAACGTTCACGTTTAGCATTGTGCCTTTTGGAATGTGATAGCCACCCACCACACAATCCGATGAGGACTCATGCGGAGCAAGCAAGGGTCCGGCTGGGTACATCCGTAGTGTCTCATTTATTATGCAATGTAGATAAGGAAGATGTAGAAGGTCTGATTCTCCGACGAGTCGATTCTTACCAACATGGTTGTCAATCTCCTGTTTTGCCCTTTGAAGAACCCTGGGGTTATTCACAAGAAGGGCTAATGCCCACTCCATTGTGCTAGCTGATGTTTCGGTTCCGGCTAGTAATAGAATCTGTTGATTATACATTTAACCATTATACTATATTTAAGATGACAAATTCTAATTTGTGATAGGGTGACCCGTCACAAGACGGATCAAGCCACCTTCACAAAGAACAAGTGGGTGTTGGAAGTAATTGCTTCAAAAGAAGCTTACTAGTATCCGACACAGGAAAAATAACCCATGAGTCTGTTATTTATAAGTGACTTTTTTGTTGATACTACTAGACATGTAGTAGTGGAGGGACTCCACTGCCACACACGCGCGCACGTCGGGCCGGGCACGGGGTTCTGGTAAAACACTTACGGTGCGGGTCAAGCAGATTCTACAATCTTCTTAGAACAGAGTTTCAAGGCAAATAAATGTTGTTCTGGATCCTTCTTGTTCAACCCCTATAAATACCCTCATTCTACATCATTCCAAACAGAACAAACAATCTATTCATTGTTATTTTAATAGTCATACCGCCTACCGTGGGTACTCCATTATTATTATCATTCAAATTAATTAGGTTAGGAAGATTACCTGAACGAGGCCCTTAATAATATCATCAGTAGCATACCCAGGGTCTTTCTTCTTGAGATCAAGCAAAACCCTTATCAAATTCTTTTTATCATTTTTAGCACATTTATCAACACCAACACATCCTTGTAATTCTTGGAAAAACGCATCCATTCCTACAAATATCTTCTCAAACCTTTTCTCCGCCGTCTTTTTTAAACCAAGATATTTCAAAAACGGAAAAAAGTCAACGGCAACAAATGCTTCACCGTGTAACGAATCAAATATCTTATTAAACCTTTTTACGTCTTCATCATTGCCATTAAAGATTGTTTTTCCAGCAATCATCCTCATCATCACATTATTAGCTAACCCCACTAAATCATTCTTAATTTCGAATATTTTATTCGGTCCCGCCACATGGATACGTCGGAGTAACAGTTTGACCTCGTCAGCGCGTATGTCAGACAGCGCGTTGACTTGAAGAGGTGAGAGAATCTCGGTTGACGCAATCTTACGGTGGGCCCGCCACAGTGGGCCGTAAGAGGCCCACAACATGGTGGTGCGATCATACCCGATGATCTTGGACGCGAGGAGGAAGGGTCGGTTGGCGAAGACGGTGTCGTTAGTGAGAAGGCAATCCTCGGCGGCTTGGGCCGAGGAGACCAGGACGGTTCGGCGTGAACCGAATTGAAGGTGAATAACCGGTCCGAGTTTGTTGGAGAGTTTTAATAGGGTTCGGTGAATGGTGTCGGGGTTTTTAAGGAGATGGAGGTGACCTAGGATTGGAATAGTAGGGAAAGGTGAGGGTGGAAGGTTTTGGAATTTATGGAGGATTAGTTGAGTAATTAAGTATGAGATTAAGAAGATTGTTATGTATAGTAATGTTCCTAGGATAGTGAATTCCATTTTGGATTTGGTTAGGGAATTGTTTGATTTAAATTGATTGATTTGGAGAAGGTTTAACAAGAAAAGTCATTTATATAAGCTTCTACTTGTATTATGCTAATTATTTAATGAACTAGTAGCAGCCAGTAGTTTAATTTGTGGGATCAGTGAAGGGGTTGAATTGGGGAGCAAGAAAAGATGGTGTTGCACACTTGCGCACCATTTCCTTTGATGGTAACTTGGAATTGCATATTTTTGCTGGGTTAGTACGCAAGGTACTAAGGTGTCTAGCGTAAGCGGGCAGACAACTTGCAATTAGTTAACGTGGACCGAAAGTGTGTCAAAGTTCATATATTGTTTCAGCAACACGATCCGAAAATGCTAGCCCGAGATCCGAAATTAATCCGAGTTGCAAATTCCGAATATAACCCAAAATTCAAATTAATCCGACCCGACCCGAACTTGACTCGAGTTCTACTATACCCGTAACTAACCCGGCCCAAAACAACCCGACCCAAATGTGACCTGATTTAAATGCCTTGAACAAGCTAATCAATATATATA
>JAIUZE010030561.1:0-10548 GCA_022085475.1 Heliosperma pusillum | reverse complement strand
CATAACTACGGGTGCAAAAATTTCATCATAGTGCAATCCTTGCACTTGAGTGAAACCCTTTGCCACTAGTCGTGCCTTGTAGGTATCTGGTTGTCCTTCTACAGAATGCTTTATTTTGTAAAGTCATTTGCACTGAAGAGGCCGAACCTTATCAGGTAAGTCAACCAGATCCCATACGTTATTCTCATACATAGAGTCCATCTCGGATTGCATGGCTTCAAGCCATAGCTTAGAGTCGGAACACGTCATGGCACCTTTATAGGTAGCGGGTTCGTTACTCTCTAGGAGTAAAACGTCATCTCTCTCATTCTCCTCGACCATACCAATGTATCTGTCTGGAGGAATAGAGGGTCTACCCGACCTCCTAGGTTCCAAAGGAATATTGACCGCAGCCGATGATGAAGACGGAACAATGTCCTCCATTCGTTGATCGGTTGTTGGTTCTTGAATCTCCGACAGATCGAAGGTTCCATTACTTGTCCTATTCTCGAGAAATTCTTTCTCTAAGAACGTCGCACTAGCCGCAACAAAAACTAGATG
Organism: Heliosperma pusillum; assembly: GCA_022085475.1. Lineage (NCBI taxonomy): Eukaryota > Viridiplantae > Streptophyta > Magnoliopsida > Caryophyllales > Caryophyllaceae > Heliosperma > Heliosperma pusillum. Next base: position 10,008 of record JAIUZE010030561.1, on the reverse strand, counting down.
TTCGGTAGGCGAGTAAAAGTAATGACCAAACATCCCTTTTGGATAACCAATAAAGTATGTCTTGACCGATCGTGGGCCGAGCTTATCGTCAGGTCTCCACTTGACATAAGTCTCGCAGCCCCAAACCCGAATAAAGGACAAGTTAGGGACCGTTCCCTTCCATAATTCATATGGAGTCTTGTCTACAGCTTTAGACGGACTTCGGTTAAGTATTAAAGCAGCTGACAAAAGCGCATAACCCCACAATGAATCAGGTACAACCGTGTGACTCATCATGGATCGAACCATATCAAGTAATGTTCGATTTCTCCGTTCGGACACACCATTCAATTGTGGTGTTCCAGGTGGAGTTAACTGTAGTACTACACCACAGTCTTTGAGGTGTTGATCAAACTCATTCGAAAGATATTCGCCACCACGATCTGAACGTAGTGCTTTAATCTTTCTATCCAGTTGGTTTTCAACCTTATTCTGGAATTCCTTGAACTTGTCAAAGGACTCACTTTTATGCTTCATTAAGTAGACATAACCATATCTACTCAAATCGTCCGTGAAAGTGATAAAATATCTATAGCCATCTCTAGCGTTGATTGACATAGGTCCACACACATCAGTATGTATGAGTCCTAATAGGTCAGCAGCGCGCATTCCAACACCTTTGAAGGAAATTCGAGTCATTTTGCCTATGAGACATGATTCACACGTGCCAAAAGATTCATAGTCAAATGGGGAGATAGTCCCATTATCAATGAGCTTTTCACGCGTTTTTCATTTATGTGTCCCATACGCAATGCCATAAATAGGTTTGATCTTTGTCACCAACCTTTGCTTTCTTACTACTCACATGCATATATTTGGGTTTGATCAAAAACCTAAATCTCATTCATGGAAACTGCTTTACCATAAATCATTTCGTTTAAAGAGAAAAATACAGCTATTATCCTTTATTACAAACGAAAAACCGTCCTTATCAAGTACGGAAACAGAAATAATGTTTTTAGATAAACTGGGTACATAGTAACAGTTCTTCAGAAATAACTCAAATCCACTCGGGAGTTGGATTACATATGTTTCCACTGAAACGGCAGCTACTCTTGCTCCATTCCCCACTCGCAGGTCCACATCACCCCTTGCGAGAGTTGTGATGTTTCTTAGGCCCTGCAAATGATTGCACAGATGAGAACCACAACCAGTATCTAATACCCAAGTTCCGAAACTTGCATGGTTAATCTCAATCATATGAATAAAAGAAAAAGACATACCAACAGGAGAGACGCGGCCTGCTTTTATGTCCTCACGGTACACGGGGCAGTTCCTTCTCCAATGCCCAAGCTTGTGGCAATGGTGGCACTCCACGTTACCTTCATCGCTCTTTGTCTTGCCTTGTGAGCTACCGCTAGTCTCACCAGGCCCACTCTTGCCTTGCCCTGGCTTTTTGAATTTCGGCTTCCCTACAGTTAGGTTGGCCTTAGCCTTGCCCTTACCTTTGCCCTTGTTGGCAATCATGAGAACGTCCTGTTTCAGACTCCCACTCAATTTCAGATCACTCTCTGTCTGTACGAGGAGTGAGTGGAGCTGATGAAGACTCTTTTTCATATCATTCATATAGTAATTTGCCCTAAAAGGGCAAAACCATCATGAAGTGAATGAAGAACGCGGTCTATGACGATCTTCTCATTGATTTTGCAACCAAGTGCCTCCAATTTCTCGACATTCTCAATCATATCAAGAATGTGTGGGCTAACCGCTTGGCCCTTCTGGAGTTTCGCCTCAAAGAAGCGACATGTATGCTCATAGCTAACGATCCTAGGAGCTTTCGAGAACTCGTTAGAGAGCGTGGTGAAAATCTTGTTTGCACCTTGGGCAATGAATTGTCTTTGCAAATTGGATTCCATTGAAAAGATGAGTACGTTCTTTATCGCACCCGCCTCCATTACGAAATCACTATAAGCGAGTGATTAATTGGGGCCTGGGTTGGGCGGTAGTGGCTCAGTCACGTACTTGAGCTTCCCGTCCGCAATGGCAGCATTCCGTAATGCCGCCTCCCAGTCCGCAAAATTGGACCCGTTATTCTTCAGTCGCGTTGACTGATTCATATTGTCCATGAAAATCTTAAGCCAGGACTCACGTACGAGCGTGGCACTTGGCATTGGGTCATCAGTATGGCCAGCCATTTTGTTATTTAGCAGTTATATCTGTATATAACGAATTCAAAAACTGTGAAAAAGAAAATAAATATGATAAGTATTCATCGTTTTAAATTTTGAGTCTAATGAAAAAACTGTTTAATGCGATGACTCGTGCATTTATACAATTGACCTCCCTCAAGAATTATATAAATGATCCCAAGACTCAATTTCTGTAAATTGATAAGCCAACCTCTTGGCTAATTCTACTTTTAGAATTCCTGGTCGATAAATTTCTGTAAATTCTATCTTTAGTCCATCATAATCACGAGATATTACTCGTACTATAATGTTGAGATAAAATAGGTCAACACTCACTACTTACCCAACGTAGAAGGGGTCATATTATGACTTCCGACGAAGAAGGGATTCATAGTAGTTTTCCCTATAAAGACTAGTCTCAATTTTATTTATAGGGGAAGGTCCCATCATCTTAACTTTAATTCATTTTAAGTGAACGAATGTCTAGCAACTCGAGAATGATTAAACTAAGGTGATGGCCCTAAAAAGCGAGTGACATCTGTATGTCCATGATTAAAATATTCAAACTGTATGAATCATTTTTCATGCATTTTTAGGTGGTTTGGTTTAGGCGGAATATGATGCAATTATCTATCATGTGAATAAAGCAACGAGAATGGAAAAATAAAACGCAAAATAAAACACCTAGTGTGGCCTAACTACCAAAAAGAACAAAATACAAGTTTGGAATCCATCCTTATGGACCCGAAAAGCTTGACTTGATGTTCCACCTTGGTCCATATAGCGTTAGTGAGCCATCCGATCTCCATCTTGAATATTCTCAAAATACATTTTAAAAATTACAAATGTAAACCTATTTACATTCTAATTCAAAATAATTCCAAAAATTAAAATTACATAGGGGAGATACGAGATCTCAAATTACAACCAAGACTATGTTTCCATCATTACGAAAACATAATCTACTAAGGCCACACTAGTAAATTACAACTGATTGTACAAAAATGCGTAAAATTAAACCATTCAAACAACATTCAACATAATAAAAGCATCAACTAAAACTAATCATACAAAACATAATGCATAAATTATGTTGATTAATTATCCAAACCACCATTAAATCATGTGACGATTCCGTAATCCATCACTAGATTTCAATCAAAATCCAATGAAATTCATAATCAATATGAATAACAACAACATTATTTTAAACCTTTTTAAAATAACATGGTATCAAAAATTTGTGAACTTTTTCACAAAAACAATCATACATTATCATAATAATGTACAAAACAAAAACCGGTATAAGGAAAAACGAATTTTTTTTTTTTTTATAATTACTGTTCATACGTGAACAGTAGCAGGTACCCAAATTTTTTTTTTTCTTTTATTTCTTTTCTCTCGGTTTATAACAAAATCGAGAAAAACTTTACAACAAAAAAAAACTTGCAGTTGCTGCCACAAAAAAAAAACAGTTTTTTTTTTTTTTAATTCTGTGAACAGTACATGAACAGTACACGTGCAGAAAAAAAAACCAAATTAAACGGTTTTAATTCGATCATGCTTATATTAACTAGATCGGTACAAACAAAACAATATCTAATCGATATTAAACATTGATACAAAACTAGATGATTCAAATTAACCTTTTAACATGAATATCTAGATCATTTTATACCGAAAATATAAAGCAAAAGGATGTTCATAAACATTCATATCAAATTCCATTTACGTTTTAATTCAATCATTATTAAATCTATACATCTACAAATTCATATATTATTATCTCAACCTTTTAAAATAACAATATTTGAATCAAAATGGATCCCCAAAAAAAAAAATCATACGGCACAAAAAAAAAACTTTTGCCGAATTGAAAATTTTTTTTATTAAGAATAATACAAATTCATATTTACACAAATCATATAAACAATTTCATAGCCTTATGGCTCTGATACCACTTGTGGGAAAATATCCGTATACTTCCCTTTAAATCACTCAGGATTATAATGAAATTATGATTAAATGATTAATAGTCATAAACGAAAATGCTTAATAAGCAAAAGATTAGAAATAACCTTTAGTCTTTGCTTAAAGGCCTAAGAACAATATCAAAAAGATGATATCTCCTAATCGTAGCACCCAAGATATAATGAGAAATGCCCTTTAATTTGCTAGAATATTTTTGTCAAAAGTTACTGTTAACCTTTTGATCTTGTGATGTGAAGAGATGGAGGCACAAGTGAGAAATGAATTAGGGTTAGAATTTTTCTCACCTCTCCTCTTGTCTCACGGCTCCATCTAGGGTTTTATGAGGAGATTTTTCTCCTCAAAATAACTACCCATTGACCGAAAATTCCAGAGTGAATCTGGACTTTATTTCGGTTAAATTCGCTTTAATATATAATGTGTATTATTATTATAAATGTCATTTGTGTTGTCATGTATTAATATGTCCATACAACATTTTGTAGTCGATACATTAATACCGGTCTGACAACATCTAATATGACAATCGTATAATATATACGTTAATTATAATTATCCGTATAATTATAATTTGCTAATTCAATATAACATTTTATATTCAATTTACGAATTAACATTTTAATTCGCATAAGCTTACATTATATATATGCTGATTAAATACAACAGTTTATATTTAATTACGAATTACTTTTAATTCGTCTCAGCTTATATTATTTAATCGTTATTAAATAATCGTCTCATCATCACATTGACTAACCTTTTAGTCAAATACACTGACTAACCTTTTAGTCATATAATAGGGCATCAATATGATTATTTTCTCAAATAATCACATCTCTCAAACACATCCTTTAGGTGTGACTTTTAGGGACCAGTTGATCACCGCCATCTGTATGACAATAACGTCAAACTTATCTAGCAAGCCAACCGTTATTGATAAACGTTAATCAACTGATTATTATACAAAGTATACCCTGTGAACCTAAAGAGATTTATTTATGTTATTGCACTAACTGTGGAGGACACTAGCTCCAACAGTACGACCGTCCATCGCACAACCGAATTTGCGTAAAAAATTAGGTCGATAAATAACTCTAGCTTCCCTAATTATTTGGGCTCATTAAATTTAAAATTTTGGACTTCCACAACATTATTCTAGAACTTGTCCATAATAAATTCATACCCTCTATATGAAGTACATAATCATTTCAGCTTGTCTCATTGAAGACGGGCACTATCCGTCACAAGATGAAGATGAATAATGCCCCTCTCACAATAAGCAAATGGGAGGGCAAGTGGGGGATCAATTTGCCATCCACTTGCCTTCCCCACTTGCATATTGTGAGAGGGACACTATCCGTCTTCAGCTTATGATGGATAATCTCCATCTTCAATGAGAATTTGTGAATCTTGTTTGCCCATTCGGTCAACCGACTTGCAGCTCCTTACCTCTCTTTCTCTCTTTCGTCTACACCACAGCTACATGCCCACATAAGTCCATTGCACGGGTTTATTTTATTTTTTTCTGTGTTCTGTATGTGTTCGATTTATTTTGACATGAAATTCATAATTGAATACAACGCACGATAGCAATATTGTATATTTACGTGTGTATTGTTTGAGAAAGTGAAATAATGTGAAAATATTTTTGAAACTCTAAATTGTGTATTGTACCATAAAGTGAAATAATTTTTTATGCACACTGCCTTTATAAATTGTACAGTACTCCGTATAATTAGGAGTAAAACTCAATAAACAATAGTATTTGATATAAAAAATGAATTTTTTGTCAGATGACACCTAACATTTACCTCTTCTGTATAAATGACACCTAAAGTTTTATTTTTTGCCCAATAGCACCTAACATTTACTCTTTTTTGTCTAATGGCACCAAAATGACTTTTCCGTCAAAAAAAGTCAATTATCCGTCTTGACTAACGGTGAGTTGGCTGACTTTGTTTTCCCTCTTTTGATTCTCTATTTTTCCCTCCAACTCCCACATCCCCATTCTTCCTCATCAGAGTCATCACTCAACATACAACCAAACTCCAACTTCCTGCCTGGATTTTGATGTGTTTTCCCATTTTTCCCACCTCGCCTCTTCAATGTAGATTTTGCAAGCCATAAATCTCCTGCCTGGATTTTGGTGTATCCATGATGTCTTCTCAGCCACTGGAAACCCACAATTGCATCTCATTCGCCTTGTTGAGTTTGAGGATGAGCTTGAAAAAGACATGTTGAGTTGAAATGATGATAGGAGGAGATGGGTATTTAATTTGAGAATGGAGGAAACCAATTGGGTATTTAATTTGAGAATGGAGGAATAAAATTTGGGTGTTAAATAAGGGTTTTAGTTGGAGGGAAGTTTTGGTTTAATTGGATGGGAATTGGGTTTAAATGGAGGGAAAATTAAATCAGGAAGAATGGGGATGTGGGAGTTGGAGGGAAAAATAGAGAATCAGAAGAGGGAAAACAAAGTGAGCCAACTCACCGTTAGTCAAGACGGATAATTGACTTTTTTTGACGGAAAAGTCATTTTGGTGCCATTAGACAAAAAAGAGTAAATGTTAGGTGCTATTGGGCAAAAAATAAAACTTTAGGTGCCATTTATACAGAAGAGGTAAATGTTAGGTGCCATCTGACAAAAAATCCTAAAAAAATATACTTTTAATAAAATATAATTTGCTATTTTAAAGATGATATCGACCTGTATTCTAACACTAACCCGACTTGTTATCTCATACTCTGGAGTCTTGGACAAAACACGTGTTACGACACAGCTCGTATAACTCGCATACGGAGACGACTTGTCCAAGCCAATTGACACATCTATAAATGTTTTATTTAACTCGCATACGAAGACGACTTGTCCAACTCGTATAATTCGCATACAATATCATTTTTTTATAGTACCTAATATCAAAATTAAATGTTCCCTCAATTTTCTTACGAAATTTAGAAAGAGAATTAGCTAAATTAGAGATAACAAAGTGAGAATAAAAGGGGTACTATATAATTGATATGTACTCGTATATAAATAAGCAACTAGTTTTAAACCCGTGCAAATTGCACGGGTATATTATTTAAATTTTGTTATTATAAAAAAAGTTAATAACATTGTAGAAAATTTTCTATGTTTATTAATTATCTCCTTTAAAAGTTAATCATCTTTTGAAATAAAGTTTTAATATTAAGTAATAAAATCTTGCTACATTTTGCTAAACAATTTTTTAATTAAACTCATATTTAAGTGAGATTTGAATCATAAATCTCATTGGCAATTAGTGTAAATGATGCATTAGGGTCCGTTGATTGAGTAGTTGTTGTAGTCCAATTAGTCGGCTTGCTTAACCAAATTTGAGTTTCTACTTTCTTTTATTACTTCGGCAGCTTTATACAAACCTGACTTATATATGAGATTTAATTATTCGGATGAAAAATAATACTCCGAATAAAGTTATTATAATTAAATAGGGCTTAGTAGAGTTTCAAATCCGTGCAATTGTTAAGACTCTTTTTCATTCGGTCCAACTTATGCACGTTTGTAGAAGCTATGTACGATCAACAACATGAATATGTTGACCCGTGCACTTTTAAATGACAGTTTCACCCCTTTTTCATTTAGTACATATAACATACTCTCTCGCATTCATTATATTCTTTACATTTTTCTTATTTGATATATTCAATCGAAATTCTACATCTCCTTTTTGGGCGTATTTGTATAAAACATAATTAACACATATATGTATAAAGTATCCTTAAAAGTTACATACATGTGCGGTTCTCAAAATTCACATCAAAAGCAGATAAAAAGAATATATAATGAATAAGAAAAGGTATAGTTATCTGGTAGTTAGTGAAACAAAACAAAAATGAAAATTGTGACTTGTACACGTTTAGAATGATTTAGTCGAAAGGTTAAATAGTCAAACCTGTGATATATCATATAAATATAAATATATAATGATTTAAAAGTAAACGGTAATATTATATCCTTCATAAATTGTACAAAAATATAAGACACGCTATAAATAGTGTTATGTATAAAAAAAATATTGTATACGTAATTCATTTATATACACTACCTAAACAAACAGCTAGAATAATTGATAACTATTTCGACAAATTTCTATGACACAAATTCTCATTTCAGACGGAAATATCTGTCTTAAGATTAAGACTGTTCAAGTATGTTTGATGAGACAAAAGTAAAATGTATTAGAAATAACAAAATATTTGTCTCATCTATTCAAATAGGATATTATTTGACCCGTTTTTGAATTTCAAGACTAATATATTCCCTTACATCTATTCAAATACTCGGTAAGATATTATTTGACCCGTTTTTAAGACTAATATATTCTCTTAAGAGGCCAGTTATCTTTATTCTTATTCTTAAGAGGTCAATTAGCCCAAAGAGAACATGTGAAATCATTAGTATGAAATGTGTTGTAACTCCACGTAAATGTAGGATTAGTACTCCTAAGTCCTAAGTAATAACTCCTTGACGCGTTATATATAATTATTGTTATATACGAAGTATATCACACCAAATTCACTCCTTCATAAACCATTTTACTGCGTAGTGCGTACCAACCCTTTTACCACCATCTTTCAATTCTGCCACTCACTCCAACTCATGCATCCATCTCACTAGTTTTATGCCCGTGCAAAAATGCACGGATTGTATTTTCATAATTGATATTATAAAGTTTAAAAGTAAGGTGTACTCTAAAATCTAAATTTTTTAATTGGGTAAAATGTAATAATACACTTTTATCTTCGTCCAAATTATTTGTTTAACTTTGTTTAAAATACCTCGGTATTATCTAAAAGTTAAACATGAATATTGTTTGATATTTATAATGTCGTTACCAAACAATGAATGTGTTATTTGAATGCTATCATTTGCAAAATTAGGACCTTAGTCACACAGTCAACATCACATCGATCATATTGAGAAAATTTGGTAAACTTTATAATGATCATAAATGTACTAAATAAATAATCAATATGTATATATATAATTCATTTTTTTATCTTCTCACTTCAAAAAAAATATTTCTCATATTATATAGAGAAATGGAAAGATAAGTAAAAGAAATGGAGGAAGTAAATTATTATCTTGAACTCTAAAATATAAAGTTTCTCTTAATTTTTTGATCACAAATTTATTGTAAATTTGTATTGTACTGGTGGATTGTAGTGTAAAAAATTTATATAATTAATATCATAGGTCATCATATTATATATTCATATCATATTATATACTATTAAGTAATGTCATATCATAGATAATTGGTGTGGAGAGGAGAGAGGGTAATTAATTGTTATGTAAACTGCCGTGGGTCCCACTTGCCATAAAAAAGGGGGAAAAGGTGAGTTTTTTCCAGCCAATAGGAAGGCTGGAAAAAACTCAGCTTTTATATATAGGGTGGATAAAAAATTAACCAAAATTAAATGTTTATATAGCATGGAGAAGAGACAGATAATAAGCTAAATTATAAGAAAATATATATTATATTATATGTAAAATTTTCGTTTTAGATATAAAAATAATCTATGAATACTCTCAACTTGTAGTATTTTTGTATAATAAGACAAAATTTTAGAATTAATTAGAAGATGTTTCCTAGAAAAGTATTCGTGACCATCACGTTTATTTTTAAAATAAAAGTAGTAAAATATTTCAATTACATTATTATAAGTGAGATTTCAATCTAAAAGATTCGGCCCATTACTAACAAACATATTATAAGCTATAAGTATAAAGCTCAACCCAACTATAAATTTTATATTTTAGGCGGGAAAATTAGAACTTGACTTAATCTTTTAGTAGTAGGGGGAT
>JAIUZE010030559.1:0-27144 GCA_022085475.1 Heliosperma pusillum | reverse complement strand
CGACAACCCCAATTGATGCGAATATCCCGTTAGTTGAAAGAATTCTTAGGTGACCGTCTTACTATGCAACCAACCTTGATTCATTGTTCTTCCAATTCTACTCACAAAAAGGAAACAACGCAAACAAGCCAAAAATATTGAGTCAAGTATCGTGTTTTCTTGTTTTCGTCGAGGAAATGCAAAACGGAACTTCTAGGGATTCTAGTGGACCCACATATTGGGTACCGCTCGATGCCACTACGGTGGGGATACCCCTATTGTTGGTTCCGACCGCGTGTCCTTGACGGAAACCATATGCTATAATGTCAAAAATTGCAAGTCAAAATGCAACTCTAAAAGAAAGAAAAAAAAACCAAAAGAAGAAAAAAATGGAGAAATGAAAAAAAAAAAAAAAAAAAAAAAAAAAATTCCAAGCAATAAGACTCAAATTTTTTTTTCCTTTAACCCTTCTTGGATCAATTACCCTTGAGTTGCATAGTGAGACGGGACGACCCTTGTGTCTCATTTAGTTGAGAAACGTGAATTCTATATGCTATTGTGTTTAATAACGTCACGGGGATCTCATTTCCATCTTTCATTTTATCGCTCTTGACCAAGCTAATAGTAGACGGGACTCGAAATTTCATTAGTCTTGCACCGCTAAGAGGCGAACACTTTTCCATGTTTTATGATACTAGTGGCCAATAAGGATCATGCATTTATTTAGACGGTTTTCCTTATAGATATCTTCGTCACATGGATGAGGCGTGTGACTATTCTTTTGTTCGGTGCATTCTTGTCATGGTCTTACATGCTTATCATTTGGATGCATCGCAAATTTTCCGCAAGCCCCCACTTGCCTTGCAAGGGAGTACATACCTCATTGTGTTTCGTAGTGAGTTGAAGGGACGGAGAAGGCCCGTTAATTGCCTTTTATCGGATTCTAGTAGTTTAGTTTAGTTTATTTAAATAAGGGTCGTGTTTTTGCTCACTTACTTACTCGGGGACGAGTAATGTTTAAGTGTGGGGAGGTTTGATATATGATTATTTTAGACCGTTTCCCCTCCTTATTTTCTTATATTTCGTTGCATTTAGTTTAGTTCGGCGTCGGTTTTATCGTATTTTTGCCCCCATCCCGTGTACTCTAATATTATTTAAATCCGTCTCATTTTATAGGAAATATGTTAGGACAAAGACGAGACGGGATGAAATTCGAGAAACCGTCACAAAACAAATAAAGAAGAAGAAAAAGGAAAAGAAAGAAAAGAAAAAGAAAAGAAAAAGAAAAAGAAAGAAAAGAAGAGAAGAAGAAAGACGGAGGAGAGTACCAGCCAAAGAAAAGAAAAAGAAGAAAAAAAGAAGAGAAGATAAAAGACGAAGTAGCAGCACCCTCCAGCCGGTCGGACCAACCGGCAGCCGGCAAGACCGGCTGGGTCACGCGCAAAGGGCAAAAAAAAGTCGGAGAAAGAACAGTGGCCTCCAGCCGGTCAGAGCCACCGGCAGCCGGTCCGACCGGCTGGGGCGTCATTGGAAGAGAGGAAGAGCAACGAAAGCGGAGGAAAGAGCAGTGGCCTCCAGCCGGTCAGGACCACCGGCAGCCGGTACGACCGGCTGGGACCACCTACATTGAAGTTACGCAAAGAAAGGAAGAAGAAGGAGACAAAAAGGAAAGAAAGAAAGGACGCAGAAAAGTCAAAAAAAAAGAAAGAAAAAGAGTGGGGGAAAGGAGACCGACGAGGGCCCACAACAATGACAAAAAGGAGAAGACCCATGATTCAAGAGGCAGACATTTTTTAGAATTCAATGAGAATTACACCGGAAGAGAGAGTATTTTTTTAGACATAGAAATTTAGACCGTCTCTTTAGAAGAAAAACCCGTCTCACTAGATTAGATTTTCTTAGTTAATTTCTTCCTTTAATTCTTCCCCAAAATTTGTAATAGTTTACTTAACTCGGATTTTGTATGAAGATTAAGATCGAAAGATCGGGTTTTTATTCAAGTTCGTAACTTTTCCGTCTCGTCTTTGTTAATCGGTAAAGGTTCAATCTTTCCTCTTTATTTTCATAGTTATTTACATTACTAGTCTTTTAATTACTTGTTCTTGTTTATTTGCTTAGTTTTTATGTTGAATATGCCTTCTCTTGTTTGTTCCATATCAAAGTTTTCGTCTTTAATGTTCTTCATCATTAGTATGAGTGAGTAGTGTTAGACTAGGGGAAGATGAGGGATTTAATGTGAGTTTATGAGTTGATTATGGTAATTGGGCATAAAGATTTAGTCTGTTGGTAGTCTACTTGTTTTGTGCACACAAGGTGTTTGTTGAAATGGTTGAATGAGTAATTTGAGTCTTTCTCATGTTTTATTGCTAGTTTGAGTGAGAGCTTGAACTTGTATTGTTGTTGTGTGTGTTTTGGATGTTTAGGGAGAGGTTAGGGCGAGAGCCCAATCGAACGTTAGACTAGGGCTTGTCTCGCATCGAGAGTTGGAGGCTTGCCCTTTAATCCGTCTTACACCGAGAGGTGGAGACATGTTTAGACTATCTTTAGACTAGTCCTAATCCCCCACCATAATTGACTCATGCTTGCATTAATGAACCCATCCACCCTAGTTCCTTTTAATTATTATTTTTACATCGCGTCTTTGCCTTCTTGTTAGCCTAGTTTATTCTTATTTCTCTTCAACTTGCTACTAGCTAGAACTAAACTAGAACTCAATTAAACCGCCTTAGAACCATAATTACCGTCCCTTGGGATACGACCCTTGCAATACCCAACGATAACTCGTTCGCTTGCGAGGTTAAACAAAACTTCCATCAGTAAGACGTGTCCAAATAAAAATAGCCCACAAACAAATTCTATCATTTTGACGGCACGATATTTTAGAATAAAGTTTTCAATAATTCTATGATAATATTTTACAAGCAAACTCGTTCATTGTAATACTTTATCAATTTAAGTACATTGTAATATTTTGATAATACATTGTCCTTGATTTTTTTTCACTACAAAAAAGTCACTCGCGACGGGAGCAGGTTCTGTCACAGAAAAAGACTTGCGACTAAATTTCTCTGATTTTGCGACGGAGCCTTTGAGTTTTGCGTCGAGAAATCCGTCGCAACTTTTTTTGGGATTTCGCGTTTTTCTTTTTTATGTGCGCGGGAAAATGGCTGCAACGGATTATGCGCGTTTGCGACGGAATTGAAAACGAGGGAAATGACAAAGTTTTAAAAAAAACAATTGTCGAAATCTTTTGCGACGGAAATTCCATTGCAACATGTATCAATTGCAACAAACCTCTTGTGACGGAATTTACGTCGCAAGAGTGTTAAGAATAGTGAAGGGATAATATTGTGTATTCTATTATTCATTCCATGGACCTTATATAGTACTACAAGTTACACTTTCTGATTTCCCTTGAAAATACAAGAGCTTGAGAACACAATGACTTGGAAACATACTAACTTGGAAACACAACATTACTAGGAGATACATTGTATCCTAATACCCTCCCGCAATCATAAAGGCAGTGGTACGAACTTTACGATTGGAGAAATACAAGAAAGCTAAATTAAAATTGTCTTCATCTCTTCAACTTAATCTTCAAAAAAAAAAATTCCCATCTTCACAAGGTGGTAAGATAAACGAGTATAAGACTCGGTAGACATTTTTATTCGAACAAGAACGTTGAGCTTTTTGGACTAGTCGAATATTAAAACAAATTTGTAGGAACACTAATCGGACCTAACAAATCTCAACAAAACGGAAAATTATCCGTTAAAATCATTTTCGGGACAACGTTAAGTTTTTCGAACTTCAAATTTGGTTGCGTAACAACTTGCCAGTTTTTTTTTTTGTATACCACCTTGATCAGAATCGAAGAATTTTTTTCTTTTTTTGTATCCATTTGAAATCGGATATTGAAGAAGTAGAAGTATGAAAGCAATATTTTGGGAAGACCTTCAAAAGTTGTGACAACATTACGGCATAAAACTGGCAGAAATTCACTCCATGAGAAAACAGAATACATCATACTGGATGATTTAGACCTCTCACATAACTTTGATTTTGGCATATGCCAACGATTTTAATTTGCAATGATACTAATGATCTCCATCTTATGCATTTTGCATTTTGTGTAGTTCTTGGACAAAAAATAAAATAAAATTGTAATATTATTTCGATTGAATATTCTAACGGTGTGTAAATTTCCAGCCACCCACCGGTAAGAATGCGGAAGTGATTTTAGAGACCTCAAGAAAGAAACTCTCATAACATGTTAACAATAGTGAAGGGATAATATTGTGTGTTATATTATTCATTTCATGGCCTTATATATATAGTACTCCGTACAAGTTACACTTTCCAATTTCCCTTGAAAATACAAGAGCTTGGGAACACAATGACTTGGAAACATATTAACTTGGAAACACAACATTACTAGGAGATACATTGTACCCTTATATAGTACAACAACGTTTTTTAGATATATAGTACAACAACTTTTTTTAGATATATCATTTTTAAAACGGTATTACTCATCTCAACAAGTACCACCTAGACATTTATCGACTTTATTATCCCTAATTTGTTGACAATATTCTTATGCTAGTTTACATGTGAAACTCGTATCCCCTAGCTTCTTCTTTATATTTGTTATTCATTCTTATTACTTTGTTTACTTTCCCAAACCAAACTCAATCAATCGAACCGACTTTGATAGAATCACTCTATGACAACTTATTTAGCAACTCCCGTCTCCCCGAGATCGACCTCTTACTTCCCTAATTACATTCATATGTTGTTAGCCGGTCTAGGGTAAATTATCTTTTATTTGGGTGCGCAACAACCCTGTTAATTGTCCCCATCAAAAAATTATCATAAGGTGGCTGATCCTGTAAATATAAATAGGAGTCATCATTGGAACTTAGATTTCAATCCAAAATCTTTTCAGTCTCTTAAATATTGTCTTTGAGAGATCTTAAAAGTTTGTATTATGATCTTCACATTAGTGAAACTTAAATCATTTAGGAAAGTATCATAAAAAAAAAAGGTGAAAAATCTTTTGATTATTTCAATATACATTTTTTTATATTATATTCAAGTGATGTTTATAATTTTTATATTTCACAAAAAAAGCATAGTAAAAAAGAGTCATCCTTCAAACTTTGATAACAACCCAATTTTTTTGAATCTCTTAAGTATTGTCTTACAGAACTCTTAAAAGTTTGTATTATTATCTCCACCGTGATGGAATTTAACATCATCAAAATTAATATTGGGAAAATATCATACAAAAATAATTTAAGAAAGTATCATCAAAAGTTTGTACTACTTAATATGTCTTCGTTGAAAAATAATGTAGGTGTGGTAAATATAATAATACGTATAAATAAAAGAATTGTCTCACATCGGAAAAATATCATAAGTTGGGGTGATCATGTGATTATAAATAGATCCTTGAAACTTAGATGTCAACCCTAAATCGTTTAAGTATCTTTAATATTATTTTAGAGAGCTCTTAAAATTTTGTATTATTATGTGCACAATAGTGAATTGTACATCTTAAAAAAATAATTTAGGAAGGTATCACAAAAAGAAAAAAGAAGAAAAAAAAGTGAAAAATCTTTTAATTATTTCATTATATTTTCTGTATCATAATCAAGTGATGTTTATAATTTTTATATAAAAACTTTGACATTTTATTTTTCAATGAAAGCATTTGTTTTTTCAAATCGAAGATCTCGTGAATACGATCATTTTGAAAAACAGATTCGTCGCGTTCCGAATTAATTTATTTGAAGAAAAAGAGGGGTACCAAGTGGAATATGAAAAAAGAAAAGGGGTATCATGTAGAATATCGCTAATATTTTTTGGGTCATAATTAGATCACACATACTTAAGTCCTGACAATATTGGTAAAATATGGTTAAAATAGAAGTTGAAATAATATATCAATAATATTTTCTTAAAAATTACTCCATATATTTTTTTCCGGAAAATTCTCACGGTACCCCCCAAGTTTGACATTTTGCCCGAAATACCCACATTTTTTACCCGAAAACCTTTGAGCGGACATAACTCGGGTTTACAAACTCGGAAAATAACATTTTTTTTTTCAAATTGTTCATGTTTCTGAGAACTACGATTTGAAAAAAAAAATTAGCGAGTTCTGAACTCGTGACCAAGAGATATGGCCACTCAAAGTACGTTTGTTCGGTAAAAAAAACTTTGACATACAAAAACTCCTAACCACGAAATCCAAATACGACTAATTTTTTTTCAAATCGTAGCTCTCGGAAAGATGAACGATTTGAAAAAAAAAATTGTCATTTTCCGAGTTTGTAAACCCGAGTTATGGTCACTCAAAGTTTTTCGGGTAAAATTTTTGGGTATTTCAGGCAAAACGTCAAAGTTGGAGGTTACCGTGGGAATTTTCCTTAATTTATTAGTGTTAAAATTTCAAAAGTTTATTTTTATAAGTTAATTGTTATAGAAAATTTATGAAAATGACTTTAATGTAGATCCATGCATTGCACGGGCATGAAATCTAGTTATATACTACGGAGTACTATATAGGATAGATTTGGAGGAAGTAATTCCACCTCTCCATCCCTCTCCCCTTCCTTATCTCATCCATTTTTCCCATCAAAACACACCCTAAGCTTGACCTGAAAAATTTGCTTGACCCATATAACACGACCCGACATTCGAACTCAAGACTCGAGCTTGACCCGAACCATGCCCGAATTTGTTGTTACACACTGATTGTTATCCAAGTTAACTTGATAATAATTGACTAAAAAAATTACTCAAACTTGAAATGACTCGAAGTTTGCAAATCCGAGATTAATCCAACTCAAACTCTGCAAACCCGAAATTAACTCTACCAGTTTGACTAGCCACCCGATTGCCTGTTTGACAACACAAATTCTCATTGAAGACGGGCACAATTAGTCTTCAGCTTGTGGCCCGAAAAACTGCCCAAAGTTGATAGTCCAAACCATACAGTAATAAACAAAGAGACTGTTGGCAATAAAGCCACGTTGGCTATTCCAACTCAACAATTATACTATCTGTTGTCATATTTTATTATCCATGAAATGAAATCTCTTAAAAATAAAAACCACTAAAATTTCTGGCATATAATCACTCTCTCTTTCTATCTCATAAAAAAAATAAGAAAAAAAGGTATCAAATTTGAAAGTGTGTTTTGTTTACAAGTCAATTGAAGTAATAAATGGGTGTAATATGAGCTGATGAAGTTTCATTTTGTGGAATTAATATGGCTGATGCTATATTTTCCTTCCATACTTTCAAGGTAAATCAATTTCCCTCCTCATTTATCCCGATCATTTGTTTACGTTTGATAAAATACTACCCGGTAATACTCTCAAATATTAAGAATATATAAAGGGTAAATAAATGAACAAGACGGAGATAGTATACTCTCCTTTGAATATTAGAGGTGTCTTGAAGCTTTACTTAACTTGTAGTAGTTTTTTACTTAATTCGTATATAATTTGTTTACGTTTGATTAAAATACCAAATAATTGGGACGGAGCGACTCTAGCGAGTTGCTTGTTTAGTTCCTATGTTGCCATGGATGTGGATTGTGCTCTAAATTTATTCAATCGCACAATTATGTTGGTTTCGGAAATTACGTGAAATGGTATAATGATTTATTATGCAATCCCCAAATATTATTTTCACACCAATATACCATCCTATGTGAGACCACAATTTTTAAAACAATTCTTGAAAAACAAGTTTAAATGTAAGACAGTGGCGGAGCTAGGCCGCTTATGTCTTTTAGTCTCGATGGAAAATATATACTGGTATAATGATTTAGTATATATTTTCCATCGAGACTAAAAGACATCAGCGGCCTAGCTCCGCCACTGTCTTACATTTAAACTTGTTTTGCAAGAATTGTATCATTTAATCAATTTTCTGGAATTTTTAAAAATTTAGGCAATTAAATTTTAGTTTGCCTCCCTCAAATTTTAACATTGTTTGTGAATTTTGAGTGTTTCACCCAATTTTGTGGCAATGAGACACAAGTCACACAACCATCCTAAGCCATGTTCTGGACCGTCAATCTCTATCTAGTGCGTTCCCAAAGGCACGGTCTTTTTGTCCGGCTATGTCCCCAAAGAACTTCTGAGTATAGTTAAAACCTCTCAAATGATCAAGGAACATTTTTCGTGGTGTTTGGATAAATGCTTTATTTTGTATTCAAAATCTTGTTGTATATTGTTGGTATTTCTTGCATGCTTTGGGATGAATATGGAGCTTGACAGCTTCTATTACTCGGTGTACGTGAGAAATGATTATGCTCTTTTACGTGTATGAGGCAATGCTGGGGAGTTCACTTGGTTTTGTATCGAAAATCTGTAATAAGGATTGATACTATTTTGGTGAGTTTGCAGGGTTCTGAGGTCACTTACAAGACAGTTTTGAGAAAGGAGTGTCGTCTAGGAAGATCTAGCTTACATAGGCGAAGTCTCTACGTATTATCTTCCAGAGAACGACTTATTCATCCTGCACCAACTTGGAGTATTCCAAGGTTAATTAAATGTGAAGTTTCACGGAGGATCTGCAATACATCTCAAGCTTTAGTTTCTCCATATATTAGCCATAGAGAATCATTATATTCAAGCGCGAAATCACGTGGCCCCAGCAAATTTCAGTTGCATGCTGTAGTAGATGTCGCCAGTGCCGTAGATGTCATCAATGACTTGGGTTTGGATACCTTGACGTTCTTAGCTGTGACAGTGTTAATAGTACCTGCATTCAGAGCTTTGAAAACTAGCACAGTAAGTTATCATTACTCGTGCAGTGATGCCTATGTTGTTACATTTTTTTTTTCTTTGCATGGAAATTTAGCGCCCATGTTACTGTTGTTTAAACCTTTTGTAGTAATCAGAGGGTTAATAAGCCAACTGAACAGGGAAGTCACACGCCATCTTAGCATTCCATGATACTAATACCAGCCCTGTATTTAGTCTCTACAATGTCTTATTTTGCTGAAAATGTGGTTTGAAAATGCAGTTCTTTGAGTGTTTTTTCACCTGGGGTTAAATTTTGCCTCAGCTTCACCGCTGCTGGTTACTGTAGTACTCTCGTTTTTTCCTCGAAATCTTAAATCTGGTACTTGTTATGAATGCATGATAAAGATTATGATTTTTTACCCCATTATCTCATGACGGTTTTTCATGCGTCTTTCAATGCAGATACTTGGCTTCTTCTTTGCTGGCGTTGTCCTAAATCAGTTTGGTCTGATTAGAAACCTTACTGATGTTAAAATTCTTTCAGAGTGGGGAATTCTTTTCTTGGTAAAGCTTATTTTCTCTCCCTAGTTACTTTTAACTTCTTTCTTGTTGGTTTCTTTTACGTGATGATGGGTCAGTAACAACAGGATTTCACCTTCAAAATAATAAGTCTATGGGATTTCGCTAATTGTACTGCCATACGATTACTGTAGTGAACTTTGTATATGATGGGATCACGGCCAACAATCATTCCTGCAGGTGCATAATGAACTATTAAGTTTATTAAGTTGTGTAATGTCATTGAATCATCACAACGGAATGATGTTTTCTAACGACCTTTTGATTTTTATAGTTCATTAAATTTGGTCCACTCTTAATTTATATCCTGCTAGCTTTGGTCTCCATGATTGAGATTTCATTTATGTTTCCAAGATGAGCAAATTTCTGTAACTACCTGAACTTATGTTAGATACAACTGTATTTATGGTTTAAGATGTAAGATCACCTATTTGAAAACTGTGGTACATCCAACCCCCCCTTACCCGGCAATTTGTGGGAGCCATTAAGACACTGGGATAATGTCGTTGTATATGTCATGAAAGTAGATATTACTGACAACTGTTTGGCGTGAACTTTTTTAATCTCAAAGTTTATCTTGATCTATAATGTTTGCTTCTTATGGCCTGAAGTTCTTTTGCTTATGTTGTCAGCTTTTTGAAATGGGTTTAGAGCTATCACTTGCTCGTTTGAAAGCTCTTGCAAAATTCGCCTTTGGTATAGGGTTGCCTCAGGTATATTTTTTGTTCAGTAAAGGCTGTTTTAATAATCAATGATAGTCGGAAAAACTGATAGTTGCAAGAGCTCAAGTGTGTCAATTTTCCGTATTTTTACATTTTAATACTTTCTGCTTTATTTTCGTAAATTCTAACAAATTATCCGAAGACTTTAACTTTATGGGTTATCATCATTAGTGTAAGGCTGCATACATTCATTCGACCCACCCTCTCTTCGCCATTTAGGGTGAACCAGGCAATATCTCCATGAAGAAGGTTCTGTGCATTTTTCCTGAAATCACGGTCTAGTCAAGTCAACCCTTCTTTCTCAAGAACATTTTACCTAAAAACATACAAAAAAATAGCTGAGGCGCTTGTTTGTGCCTTTTTGACAGACTCCTCTTTTAGGTGTATTATGGGTCCTTGGAATTCTATTTTTTTTAATTAATTTGCTGTTCCACTGTTAGAAAATAGACTGTTTGATTTTCAATGATTTTGCAAATATTTGATATATTTAATTTTCTGTAGTTGAAGGATTTCTTACCAAGTCATTACTTGTGTTTTCTCTCTCGTCTATGTTAGGTTCTGCTGTGCACTCTGGCTTTCACAGCATTCGAGCTCCCTCCAAATGATGCATTCGGGACAAAAATTTTGATGTTTTTGTTTCATTCACGGCCAGATCTCGTATGACTTTTTCTGTCATCATATTCTTCTTTTTTTGTTCATAATCTAGCTTCCTTGTCATCGAACTTGGTTAGGTTGCATTAACGATTTTGACTGGATAGTGTAGACAATAGACTATGTTATTTTGGAAGGCCTGTCTATTTATGCGTAGTTTTTGTAGTAAAATGGCTTTTCTCCAGTACTTGCTATCTCAATCTCCAACCAAAACCGCCCATTGGGCTTGAAGAGTGGGTTTTGCACAGGCCCCCCATACCATGAGGTTGGTTTTTCAACTTGGTGAGTTTTTGTGAGATATTGGGGGCTGTTGACCTTTGGTCACAATGACTCTGATACCATGATAGATGAACCATCTCAACCAAAACTATAAGGTGATGGTTGAGGCCCATATATTATAGTTATATTCTATTAATTATTATATGACTTCTTCTCTCTCCTTCGATTTCCCTAGGAGTTAAATATTCGTTCGGGATTTGTTTCACAAAATGATCGTCATGGTTTAATACCAATCAGTGTGTTATAAGCATAGCCGATACCGCCTCAAAATGTGGTTGCAGTAACCTTAAAAACATTGATAACTTGGTCGAAGGCAGTGTCGTTGCCGCTATTTAATGCCATGATCCCAGTAGCTCTTAATGATACACTTTCATCTGTATCTTTGCTAATAAATGGTTGCGTATTTTCTCGTGTAACTGCAGGTGAACATCAGAAGTGTTGATGAGGCCATAGTAATAGGTGCTGCTTTATCACTGTCGTCTTCTGCATTTGTTTTACAGGTATTCTGTGGTAACGTTCTGTAGCTTTTCAAGGGTACCGTTTTTGTGGTTGTAAAGGACCTTGAACACGAAAAAGCTAGGTCTTCTATAAGTTGTATTTTCTTATTGACTAGCCTACTACTAAGTTTCTCCTGCGAACATGATATTGTGTTTGTGGGGCGGGAAGAGCTCACAAAATCATTGGTACATTGATGATATATCAACCCATACTTAGCATCATAAAGTTTAAGCCAGTAACATCCTCTACGATCAAGAAACGGAAAAATCGGAATTTGTGCGTCATTCGTGTGATTTATCATGATCTCTAAAGCAGTTCCATGCTCATTAAATTCGTTCATGGGGTACTGGTTACGTTAACTAGATTTACACCCTCCGAGACCTTCTTACATTAACCACTGACTCATGAGGCCAACTTTTTTCTGTGATATTATTATCATAATGTCTGCAATGCGTTAATATTTTTAACTTGAAATAACGGCAAAATTCTTGTTATCTAAGTGCTGATAAGTATTTCCCTCTTCCAATTTGTTTTGTAGCTTCTTGCTGAAAAGGGTGAGCTTCCCACAAGATTTGGTTCAGCAACTTTGGGAATTCTTCTGCTTCAGGTTCATACATATAAGATTCGTAACTGATCAATTAATCACCCATACGGCCATAAGTTATTACAAAATCATTTTTCCGACTTCGATTTTTTGTTTTAACATGTTTGGTACTCGAGTGTTTCTAGCAAATGTTGTATATATTTAATAATTACATTATATGTAAATTTCAAGCGATTATCATTTGTCGACCTGAAGATATTATGGAACTAACCGACTATGCCTTTGTTGTTGATGTCGTCGTTTAGATTCAAGTAAGTTCCAGTTGAAATATCCTATAAATCGACATTTTGATATTTTGCAGGATATAGCAGTTGTGCCTCTCTTGGTGATACTCCCAGTTTTAGAGACTCAGGTTGGTGACTATGCATTTAAACTCAACTGTCTTAGGTACCACTATCATGTCTTGCTTATCATGTATACTTGTCAAGAAAGAAAGTAAAGTTCATCAATGTGCTACCTTATTGCCCTCTTTTTCGGTTTATGTATATCATTCTAGCTGATGAAGTAAAGTTGATTGCCAATGAGGAAGGTGGGGGTGTCCTTCCACATAGTGGCGTTGTTAGTATATTTGATTGTTTCTTGGGTATAATGCTTTTTAGAGTCTAACTATCTCTAAATCGCTAATCATGTATTATAACTAAACTACTATTCGGTGATGTTTGAAGAATTTGGCAGAAGGAAGCCTTTGGCCGACACTCATCAGTGAAAGTTTGAAAGCATTACTTGGGCTTGGGGTGCTCTCTCTTGGAGGCAAATTCTTGTTGAAGAGAATTTTTGAGGTAGTTTTGGGATTATTTATTAATCATTTACATCATTCGCATAATTTTATTTCTAGAATGTAAGTGTGACATATTATTAGGTTGTTGCAGAAACAAGGAGCTCAGAAGCTTTTGTTGCTCTTTGCCTCCTTACAGTGGCAGGGACTTCGCTTCTTACACAACAGCTTGGCTTCAGTGACACGGTTCTCATGTCTTTTCTTTTGAATGTCGACAGATAATTTTTTAAACATCCGTCAATTTTCTCACTGTTTCTTTAATTTAATTTTCTTGCATTGGCTACTCTACAGCTGGGAGCCTTTTTGGGCGGTGCTATATTAGCAGAGACTAATTTTCGAACACAAATTGAGGCTGATATAAGACCTTTCCGCGGTTTACTTCTTGGGTTGTTTTTTGTGACTACTGGAACTTCTATAGACATGCAGGTACTCGTGACTCCTATTTGTGGTGTAGGATACTATGGGATACTTTTTATCTCTTCTTCTCTTCGTTTTTGTGCTCTTTTTTGTTTTCTTTTTTTGTTTTTTTCCCTTGTGTAGTATCTTGCTTCTTCCGACTCTTTTCTTTGGGTTGTTCTCACAGATGAGATTTTTAATATTTGTTTATTTAACCTGCAGATTCTTTTAAGGGAATGGCCAAACATCCTTGCACTTCTAGGTGGCTTAATTGCTATTAAGACGATGATAATAGCGGTTCTAGGGCCCCGGGTTGGATTAACTCTAAAAGAAAGCATAAGAATAGGATTCCTTTTGTCCCAAGGGGGTGAATTTGCATTTGTAGTTTTCTCTCTTGCAAATAGGTGAGTTGTGCATTACTGCTAAGGCAACAGGAAACCTTTTATGCATATCGATACTCGTTTTGTTTTCTGACTGAAATTCGATTGACCAGGCTTGGAGTTTTGCCACTTGAGCTGAATAAATTACTCATAATTGTTGTTGTGCTGTCAATGGCACTGACTCCGCTGCTAAATGAGCTTGGAAGAAAAGCTGCTGACGTCATTGCTGGAAAATTTGATCCAGACACGGTAAGTATCTGAAGAGATATCTGGTTATTTGGGGGAAGTGGGTTTGTGTTCCTGGCCGCCATGATTCATCTTGATTTCTAACCTTCTCCCAACATGATCCATTCCAACTGTCATTGCTAGAAAGTAAGGAGTAATGGAGTATATATTATACGCATAACACAAACACGGCCATAATATCCTCATGTAGCTATATGACTCTGAATAGGAATATCGGATCTCTTCAATCACTTCATTTCTACACAGTAAAACCTCCATCCCTTTTTATTTTCCCCATTTGAATGGTCGAGATTGAGATGTGTTTGACCATCGAAGTCAAAGGGGAGCATATCATGGAATGGAGGACAGTACACCATTTATTCCAATATGTTATTTTAACTTCCCAAATCTCTCATTTTTGGCAAGTATAAATAACCTATTGGAAGAGAGGTACGATATATAAGCATAACCCTCTCAAACCCTGCCATGACCATGGGTTGGTGCAAATGCTCTTTCGGAAAAACCTGATACTGATAGCGAAGAAACTAGATGATGCATGGTAGAAAGTTTTGGGTTTCGGTAGGTGTTACCTTTTTTTTCAAGTCCAGTACTTCAATCTATGTTTAGGCAGAGATCATCACTGCGTCTCAGATTTTCAAATGTTATTTGCAGAAAGTGGTAGATAGCATGAACTACGAAGCAAGTGACCCTGTAGTTATTCTCGGATTTGGTCAGATGGGTCAGGTATAGTATCAAGTTCATAAGTTGAAAGAATTGTAACAAATCATAAAGCAGAAGTTGAAACTTATTAATCTATAACAACATATTTAGCATTCGGATTTATGGGTCTGTTTTTCAATTGCAGGTTCTTGCAAATTTTTTGTCTGCGCCATTGGCATCTGGCATAGATGGTGATGCCGTGGGATGGCCATATGTTGCTTTTGACCAAAATCCTGCTGTTGTCAAGGTTTCCCCTGAACATTTATTACTTTCAGACTTTCAGCTCAAATTGTTCAACATAAGAAAATATGAATTGACAGTTCTTTTTGTGAAACTTTATACAGTTTGCATCTTAAAATAATCTGATTAGATATAATTGTCTATGACTCTATAGGGCTATGGTTTAGTAGTTCTCAAAAAGATTTTCCTCTTTTTGTACAGGCAGCAAAAGATCAGGGCTTTCCCGTCTTATATGGTGACGGATCAAGGCCACTAGTATTGCAGTCTGCTGGCATATCTTCTCCCAAAGCCGTCTTGGTCATGTACCCCGATAAGAAGAAAACATCTGAAGCAGTCAAAAGCATTCGACTTACCTACCCATCGGTAATCAATATTTTGTTTTTAATCATTGCCGAGGTTCAAATTTCAGATCTATGTCCACATAATTAAATAAATGGGTTTAACTCATATCCTTCTGAATTCCTGGTTGGTTTCCATTTTTCTTTTTTTTGGATGGAGATCAAACATTCATGTTTAAATATTATATTTTACATTCCTGAAAAGACGTTAACTTAACAGGTTCCCATATATGCTAGAGCCCAAGATTTAAAACATTTGATAGAATTGAAGAAATCAGGTGCTACTGATGCAATCCTCGAGAATACAGAGGTAAATGTTTGTGTTGTTTTGAAGTCGTCCTCCGGGTGGTAATACAAGCACCATACACTTACTTATTTCGTTTGCCTATGGAAACAGACAAGTTTGCAGCTTGGGTCCAAGCTTCTTAAGGGGCTAGGTGTAATGTCAGACGATGTCGATTTTCTGAGTGAGATTGTTCGGAATTCCATGGAGGTCCAAGCGCGAGAAGATTTAATCAGAACTGAAGAACAAGAATATGATGTCATGAAGCCTGTTCAGGTATTTGTTTCTCATTGTGATCTTCCAAATCCTTTCTGTGACTAACTGTCTCATTTCATAAACTATGGTGCACTTCTACGTAGAGCGATTCTAGTAGAACATTGGTAACTTGTGTCTAAAGGAACACACTGCTGGTATAAAGAAGGGCACAAGACCTTTAGATGCCAGACACTTGTTTAATCTCTTTTCTTCATCTTTCATTCATTTTTGTTAATCTTTTTTTTTCTTGACCACGGCCCCTTACAATTAGTCCTTAGACCTGACATCAATGCCCTCACATTATAGCCGGACACAAGACCCGTATCAGACTTCCGACCCAAACAAAATATTTCAAAACCTGAATTCACACTATCCTACTCATAGTTGGCACAAACTTTTCTCGACTCAATATTGACCTAATCCAAAACGACTTGGCCCAGAAATTGCTGATATAGCATGACCTGACGTAAATAAAATACCCAATATGGACTGACCCGAATGAGTAAATGGCCCATATATTATAGTTATATTCTATTATAGGCGACCTTAGAAATCTTCTCGCGACTACTGAAGAGTTGATGCAGTACGCAATTTTGTCACAATTTTTTTTATTATGAGTAGTTGATAGAGCCACTGTATTGCCCCAAGTCCTTAACTATTGTACACTACCATTGTAAAGGTTAGAGTTGCTGATATAATGGGTGCAAGTTCTGTGGAAACTGTACCAACAGACGACAACTACTCAGATTCGGGTCAAATAGATGACGGTGATTCCTCGGACGGTAACGATGGGGAGGAGCAATGCGACTCACATTCGGAAATGGACATTGAGAACAATTCGTTTATAAAAGGCAACAGTGTTGAGGAGAATGATACTATTTCCTGCAATTCCTCATGACTTGCAGACAGCTCCATTTTTGGTACATCCATTTAAGTTTCTCTTAATATTTTTTCATTAAGTCTTGCTTAAGACGGGGTTATCCGTCTTATGCTTAAGACATATCAAATACTATCACTTAACTCCAGTGCATTAATTTCCGTTCAACATAAGTGAAATTGTGTAATTGCACAGTTAATTCAATTGACCTTACATTTGGAAACGTGTTTCAATGTAATTAATTTTTTCAACAATCAAGTCTCAGAAAGTCAATCCGTTCAACATAAGTCCAAGCCTATCACTTCATACTACAAATTCTGGCCGATGACTTTTTTATTTAAGAAGTCATTTACCTCTAAATGTAGCTATTATTCCTTACTATATTTGGATAAAGTCAAATATTGTAACAATAGTGATCTGCGTTTTTTCACAGCTACGAGGTCTTGCAATGTGGGATGATTACCAATTAGGCAATTATACTAAACTACTTAGGGCAATAGCAATAGTAACTGTTATAACAGAAACGAGAAAAACAAATAAAGAACAATAAAGACGATAACACACAGATTTACGTGGTTCACTAACGGTGTGTTAGCTACGTCCACAGGGCAGAAGGGAGGAGAGTTTTATTAATGTTGAGGAGTATTACAGAGTTTTCAGATTCAGAGTTCAGATTGTTATGATATGCATGACTGCTAGGGTTAGGCTTAGAGAGTTTATATACTACTCTCTAAGACCTAATACAGA
Organism: Heliosperma pusillum; assembly: GCA_022085475.1. NCBI lineage: Eukaryota > Viridiplantae > Streptophyta > Magnoliopsida > Caryophyllales > Caryophyllaceae > Heliosperma > Heliosperma pusillum. The sequence goes on along the minus strand of JAIUZE010030559.1, from coordinate 9,825 downwards.
AAACATAGAAAGTCCCAAAACAGATCATAGGCCCAAGACAGAAACCCTAGCCCAAATAGATTAACGGATACCGTTTAGGTTTCGGGGGCGTTGCCCCCGAGCCCCCACCAGGGCGTTTCACCCCCTCGACCCCGACTCGCTGACCGGTCAGCGAGACCCCCGCATTGTCACTCGAAGTGGCAACTAAACCGATTCAAGGCATTATTCAACCGTAACATATAATAAGTTTTATACTCCCTTTATTCAATTCCAAACACGATATTTCTCTTTTACACGTTTGTCAATATACGAGTTGTAACGTAAATATCTCGAGTTTTACATCATAAAAAAATATATAAATTTGATATTCTTATTGTGTTTATAAAGACGAATCAAACAAGATCTCACATGACCATTTTTTATCTTGCATATTTAAAGAAATCGTAAATATTCCCTTCATTCATAAATAGTATCAAAAAAAAATTGTGTTTGGAGTTGAATAGAAGAAGTATCATATAAGGAGCTTCTTAACCATTGAGCTAGAAAGTAAGAAGCTCATTATATGAACTTGGTTTCTAAAGTAAGAAACCAGTTTCACGAAGGATTATTTTGTGAGGACTAACATTCACCAAGACCTCAAAAATAAATAAAGAATACAATTATTTTGGAAGAATAAAGGGTTATGAGTCTACTTGAATGATACGGAGCAAGTGTCAACTAAATGTACATGAATTAACAAAAATGGTAGTGATGTTATTGATAGATTATTAGATAATGTGTTAATATTATGTAATTAGTTGTTACCTAAAGTAATGTAAATTAGTTCCTCTAATTTAGCTAGTTAGTTCCTCTAACTTAGGTAATCAGTTCCTAACTTATAGCTAGCATAATTTGTATTTAAGCAGTGTTCAATTAATGAGAAAGATCAACGATCATCTTCCTTTATGGTATCAGGTTTCTAGGTCAGAAATCCTATATCGCTTCCGCTCCTCTCCTCTCAAATTGTTCACTGCTTCTCTCTCCTCTATCTCGACCTCACGTCAAAATCAATGGCTCCTGATGCAAAGTCTCAATTTCATCCGGCTCTTGCTGTGAATAACATATCGAACCACATCTCCATTACTCTTGGAATGTATAACGACCAATATCCATTGTGGGTCGCTTTGTTCACGAACCATGTGAAAAAGAGTTGTGGGAAACCCTAGACGCGACGGTCCTTCAGTGAATCTATTCCACCGCCACCACTGAACTTCTGGAAACTATTGTTGAGGCCGAGACAACAGCCATGGAAACATAGGACCGTCTTGCAAACATATTCCAGGACAATAAGAATTCTCGAGCGGTGACACTCGAACAAGAATTCTCGCATATCAACAAGGCGGATTTTTCCACCGCATCTGCTTACTGTCAACGCCTCAAGTCGTTGGCGGATCAGTTGAAAAATGTTGGCTCTCCTGTCTCTAATAGCCGGCTGGTTCTTCAACTTGTTTCGGGTCTCACCGATGCCTATCGCAATGTTGGGACGATAATACGTCAAAGTGATCCACTGCCCGAGTTCTATCGTGCGCGGTCCATGTTAACTCTCGAAGAGGCTGGTTTAGCCAAGTAAGCAGCAACAGGTTCCTCCTCTGCCCTTTATGCTCGAGGTACCACTGATAGTGATTCAAATCTCTCGGTCCCTAAATATGGTGGTTCCACCAAGGGTCGTAGTCAAGGCCATGGTGGGATGAAGAAGGGAAATAACAACAAAAATGGTAAACATAACAATTCTGTCAAAGGACAAGGCAAGAATCAATCAGAACAACAAAACCCCCCACCCATCACTGTTACCCCAACTGTTGCTGCTGCTCCACCTAATTGGCATGCTGGTTATGGGCTGTGGCAGTGGCCCTCCTCTCCTTGGGGCTACCCACCGTGTCCTTATCCCTCAAGCCCTTGGGTTCGAACCAGTTATCCTCGTGCTGCTACCCAACCAGGTATCCTTGATCCACGCCCGGCTCAAGCTCAAGCATATGCTGCTGATGATGACGGTCCATCACAAAACGATATTCACTCTACGATGATCACTTTGGGTATTGCTCCACCGGAGCTATGGGTCATGGACACCGGAGCCACGTCTCATATGACGTCGAACCAAGGTAATCTCACTTATTTTGTAAATTCGAGCATTAATAATGGTATCATTGTCGGGAATGGTCATTCTATTCCAATTAAAGGTTTCGGTCATACTACCTTACCCTAACCACACCCGCCCCTGGCTCTTAAAAACGTTCTGTTTTCTCCTCACCTTGTCAAAAATTTGGTTTCTGTTCGAACGTTCACTACCGATAACTCAGTCACCGTTGAATTTGACCCTTTTGGTTTTTGTGTGAAGGATTTGCGGACGGGGACTCGTCTAATGAGGAGTAACAGTCTGGGCGACCTTGATCCTATTTCCAACAATCACCATTCTTCTGCTCGGTCTACCCATTTCGCTGCCTTAGCTCAGTCAACTCTATGGCACGACCGTCTCGGTCACCCTGGAGCTCCTGTTTTTACGTATCTTAGGAAAAATAAATTAGTTGATTGTACTTTAGATTCTGGTCACTCTATGTGTCAATCATGTCCGCTTGGAAAACATGTTCGTTTACCTTTTGCTATGTCTACTTCTCGCACTTATAAGTCGTTTGATACCATTCATTGTGATCTCTGGACGTCCCCCGTCCTTAGCTCATCGGGTCATAAATACTATTTGTTGATTTTAGATGATTATTGCAATTTTTTATGGACCTTTCCTATTGCAAACAAAAGTAATGTCAGCTCCATATTATTACATTTTCATGCATTTATTCAATCACAATTCGAGCGTCAAATAAAATCCATTCAATGCGACAATGGAACGGAATTTTTAAAAGGCTTATTTAAGGATTTTTGTGCATCACAAGGGCTGATTTTCTCTTAACAATATTGATCATACACTTTTGTTTCACGCTTCTATACCCGTCAAATTTTGGCATCACGCTTTGGACATGGCAACTTATCTTATGAATATTCTTCCAAGCAAACCCATAAACTACAACATCCCTCTTCACATGTTATATCATCGTCTCCCATTATATAGTCATCTACGTGTTTTCGGCTGTTTATGTTTTCCCCTTATCCCCTCGACACCAATTCATTAATTACAACCCCGCTCCACCCCGTGTGTCTTCCTTGGCTATCCTAAAAATCATCGTGGCTATAAATGTCTTGACTTGTCTGCTAATAAAGTTATTATTAGTCGTCATGTTCTTTTTGATGAGTTAGTTTTTCCTTTTGCTAAAATTCATCGCCCCGACGAACATGCCTACGATTGTTTAGATGACGAGTTGTCTCTGTATACCCTTCAACATTTGACTAATTCTCCATCTACTGATCAACCATCCTTGACACCACCCAGCTCCCCCACAGCCACATCCAGTCATGTATCTAGTCCAGTCCACACACTACATGTGTCCCCTCCCCTGCTTGTGTACTCCCGTCGTCCTAGACTTGCACAAAACCAGCCCAAAGTCCCTCGACATTTACCCAGCACATCCAAACCAACCACTCGTGCAGATCACGGGATTTCAAGACCAAACCCGAAATATTCTAAGCCCAGTAACCCACAAAATTTGAGTCACACAACGGCCATATCTCCGGTTCCCCGTAACCCCGTGTCAACCCTTCGAGACCCAAATTGGAAAACGGCAATGGACGATGAATATAATGCTCTTATTTCCAATAAGACGCGGATCTTGGTTCCTCGTCCTGTGAATGTAAATGTTATTCGGTCTATGTGGATTTTCCGTCATAAATTTAATTCTGATGGTTCGTTTGAAAGGTATAAAGCTCGTCTTGTAGGTGATGGCAAAACACAGCAAGTTGGCATAGATTGTGGCGAAACTTTTAGCCCGGTGGTTAAACCATCCACAATCCGAACGGTTCTCTGCCTAGCTCTATCTAAGTCATGGTCAATCAATCAACTAGACGTCAAAAATGCATTTCTCCATGGCACTCTTAATGAAACAGTTTATATGTATCAACCCCTTGGTTATCGGGATAAGGCTCTTCCAAACCATGTTTGTTTGCTCCAAAAGTCTATTTACGGTCTCAAACAAGCACGTCGTGCATGGTATACCCGGTTTGCAGATTATGTTTCTCGTCTCGGTTTCACGCATAGCAAAGTTGATCACTCACTATTTATTCTTCGACAAGGTACGCAACTCGCATATTTGCTTCTTTATGTCGATGATATAATATTGACTTGTTCATCCGAGTCTCTCCGTGTTTCCATTATGGGCCATCTACAAACAGAATTCGCCATGAAGGACCTTGGTCCACTAAGTTATTTCTTGGGTATTGCCGTGAAGCATCACTCCACTGGTTTGTTTCTTTCGCAAGCCAAATATGCTACTGATATAATTCAGATAGCGGATATGCAGTCATGTAAACCTGTCGCTACACCAGTTGATACAAAATCAAAATTAAGTGCCTCTGCTACTATTCCGTATGAGGATCCGACGTTGTATCGTAGCCTCACAGGGGCTCTTCAGTATCTTACATTTACTCGGCCGGATATTTCGTATGCGGTTCAGCAAGTTTGCTTATTCATGCATAATCCGATGGACTTACACATGAATGCACTGAAAAGAATTATTCGATATATCCAGGGTACTACTGACCGTGGGCTTTGGTTACATAAATCTCCTCCGTCATATCTAACAGCTTACACTGATGCTGACTGAGGCGGTTGCCCAGATACACGCTGGTCCTCTTCTGGCTACTGTGTATTTCTCGGAGATAATCTTATCTCTTGGGCCTCCAAACGTCAACCCACTCTTTCCTGATCTAGTGTTGAGGCCGAGTATCGTGGGGTTGCTAATGTGGTCTCCGAGTCGTGTTGGCTCCTTAATCTCCTTGTCAAACTTCATGTCCCAATGTCCAAAGCAACATTGGTTTATTGTGACCATATAAGTGTTATTTACTTAACAAGCAATCCGGTTCAACACCAACGCACCAAGCATATCGAAATGGACATTCATTTTGTGCGTGAGAAAGTCGAGCGTGGCGAAGTGCGTGTCCGTCACATTCCATCTCGCCATCAAATCGCGGATATTTTTACTAAGGGTCTTCCCTTCGTCCTTTTTGATGATTTCCGTGACAGACTCAACGTTCGTTCCCCTCCCGTTCCGACTGCGGGGGAGTGATAGATTATTAGATAATGTGTTAATATTATGTAATTAGTTGTTACCTAAAGTAATGTAAATTAGTTCCTCTAATTTAGCTAGTCAATTCCTCTAACTTAGGTAATCAGTTCCTAACTTATAGCTAGCATAATTTGTATTTAAGCAGTGTTCAATTAATGAGAAAGATCAACGGTCATCTTCCTTTAGTTATCATTAACCATAAAATAAATGTATCATTCCTCAACATTTTTTATGCATTGTCCCGGTTTAATTTTTACAAATCTCTTTACATATTAAATTATGTGATCTTATTTCAGTCAACAAATAAAATCATTTATTATGCTAATTTTAAAATAATTATGTCAAACTTGTTTTTTTAATATTTATTATGCATTTCAACAAACAGTGAAACATTCAATCTCGTGCAAATATGTACGAGGTTTAAAAGTAATGTTAGACATAATTCAAAACAACTACGGTACGGAGTATTTGTTATTATATTAATATTAAGGAGTCTTCACATGTTGCAATAACACCTTCAAATTGGTTTCATGCATTGTTGCCATTTACGGAGGAAAGGAGTACCCTATTAATACGAAAACAGTACAAAAAGAATATTGCTACTTTTAACTACGGTAGACGTAAATGGGTCGAAGATCTTCCTTAGAAGATTGTGAAGGTTGACTTAATGCATTAACCCTTACGGTTTTCTTTTAAAAACAAATAATAATCGAGTGTAATATATAAAGCCAAAGTTAATCTACCATGAAAGTATAGTGTACATTTACTATTTCCAAGACATACAAATATGGAGTATCATTTTTTTAATTTTCCAACAAAAGAAGGAATTGAGTTGGTTCCATATACTTTTCTACGTACAACAATTAGTATCATTTTTTAAGGCTAAGTACTATTATTACAATATTACTATTATCATTATAATGAATATTTCTTATTTTGACTATAAATATAAATATTTCTTATTCCCAGTATTAGAATCACATTCATCCATTGCAATCTCTCCCTCACTCCCAAGTCCCAAGCAGCAACCCTTTCAAACAGTAAGGTAAATGCTCCATTTTTTACACAGGTTATATTGAAAGGTGTTATTAATGTTATTAATTATGAATTAGCCAACAAAATCATTTTGTGAATTTCATACTATTAATTTGCGTTTTGAATGTTGATGATTAGGGATCAAGCAATGGCGGAGATTAATGTACCTACCCGTACGGTTCCGGTATCAGAAGCACCCCTTGCCATAGCCGATCCCGGAGAACTCATCAAAGTCTTTGCATTAACAGTCACTATCTTCTTAGGAATTGGCGGTATGATGAGCAACCAAAAGCTACCCAAGGAACCCTTCATGTTACTCATATTCTACACTAGTATCTTTGGGTTTTTTTACCTGATATATTTGAACATGCCAAAGAAACAATACACGATAATACACGACAAATAATAACTCGCACTACAACAAAGTGACATTTGGGCCACAATTTATGCCACGAAAATTTATAATTCATGGCTTAATTTTGCTTAGCCGCCATGGGAAAATTTCTTTCAATAATTTAGAAAAATTTTATGCCACGGGAAAAATTTTCCCGTGACAAAAAGTCACTTGCGCCACAAATTTGGCAACAACCGTGGCTAATAATTAATTTAGGCCAAACTTTTATCAGACCCGTGGCGAAAGTATATCTAGCCACGACTTGTTCTGTGGCAAATATTTTTTTTACCTACGACATACATCTTGTCTGTGGCAATGCATTTGCATAGCCACGAATTAACAAACACCGTAGCAAAATCTCTCAACACTTGAATTAAGATATATTTATGTTAAGTAAAACGTAAACCCTGTTTTAAAAAAAATATACAAATGCTTAATGAGATTTAGACAAATATAGATAATATCAATATATATTTAGATATAAAATTCTGAAAATACCTGATTATTTAATAAAAATTTGGTATTATTTTATATTATCTAATAAGATTGAAACCTTCGTAAATTTATATACAAAATTTGCTATTGTTTTTTTATTTTATTACAAATCAGATTTTTTTTAATCGTTTTATTTCATAACAAGGATAATTTAAAATTTTATCTAAATAAATATTTATGTTTATGAAAATTGTGAATTTATGTTAATTTGTTTTATTAATTTTAATTTAAAATTTATAATTTTGAAAAATATTCATAAAAGGGTTTATCACGTTTAAAAATATAGCATATCGAATAAATAAGTTATTTATTTATTATCTCTAATTTAAAAATCTAAACCTAATATATTATGAAACTATCTCCTTCAAAAATTAATATATAACTTTAGTTTTAAGATTTTTATATAAAAAAAAAGAAATGAAATTTATTCCATGAAAAATAAAGTTTGGTTATTGTTTTAGAAAAAAAAAAGAGAATTAGATAAAAAAAATTAAATAGAATAAGTACGCTAAAAAATGAAAATAAAAGATAAACTTCAACTAATTAATAAATCAATTAAGAAAAGAAAAAAATATGTTGAAAATAAGCGATCACGGGGTAAAATAAGATAGAAATTATAGTAATTTAATATCAGTTTTATAAATAATATAAAAAATTTAATGAAGAATCGATCAAGTATAATAAGAAATCAGTTTAGAAAATATTAAGTTCGAAGTTACTTTCTTTTATAATATTTTTTTTTTCTAAAATTACTTACTTATAATTTTATTTTAAATTACTCATGCAAAATACACTTTGATCAAAAATTGATTCGAAATGCAATTCAGGTGACTTATTCTAGCTGGTTTTGAACTTATTCTTCATTTGTCTAAATAATCATACGTTTTAAATTTTAAATTGGTTAAGTGACAAACGAAATAAGCTCAAATAAAGACGGAATAACATAAAATTTGGAATTGATCGAGAAACAATTTTTTTTATTAAAGTTTACTTTAAAGGAGTTATTTTAGTAAATGTGTTTATAAGATGTATTTATAGAAACTGAATTTAAAAAAAGAATAATTTCTTATTTAAGCTTTAAAAAAATGAAAAAAAAATAAGAAATTCTATTGTACAACGATTTTTTTTATTTTTTTATCTAGTGTTTTTGTTTTTACTAATTAATTAATGCTGTCCAATTTAGGTGTGATTGCAGGCCGAAGGATCTTATACAGATTCTAACGTTTCTCGCTGCCATTTTCTTGGGTGTCGGAGCACTTGAAAGCGACATCAAACCTCAGAAGTGGCTGCTAATGATCATGATATCGTACACGACTTCTTTTGGGTTGTTATACTTGATTTACGCCAGTTTGCCCGAAAGAGCGCACAAATTCAGGACATGCACGTGCAAATGCAATAGCTATCTTCCACACGCTTCAAGGTATTTTTATCTGGCAATGTGCATTGTCGGACCCCTACTTGCTACCGTTTATGTTACTGTTGTCTATTACTTTTTTGGGGGTAACATTGCTAACTTGCAAAACTAGCTTCTATTTCGTCATTGAAGAAGATCTTCATGTAGTTAGTAGTATATTAATATTAATTATGGGACATGTTTTATGTGACACCCTCAAATTTGCGGAAAGAAAAAAAAATAATTTAAACTAGATAAAAGATGAAAATACAATACAAAGGTGTCATAAAATAAAAAGGGTCATACAAAAGGAAAATAATATTATACATAAAAATTATACAAGACGGGAGACATATCTCCCGTATAAATACGGAAATAAAACGAGTGTATAATAATATACAATCTAAGAACCGAATATAGGTCCAAGGTAAATACTTCGCTCGCTAGCTCGTCAATGTACCCCAAATATGCATTCACCACCTGTTCGACCGCATTAAATATAAACACGAAAGCCACAGTCAGTGGGGAGTAACTCCGAGTTCTCCCAGCCACGAAATGTCGAGTTTAATGAAACATGTATAACATAAAAGCAATGTATATAGAAAATACAAACTTAAACATATATGATATGCTTTTCATGTTATGAAACAATTAACTAACATATAACCTATCATATGAAAGCTATCATGTGAATCCGATAATAAAATATAACACTAGGTAGGGAAGCTGGTATGCTAGCTCAGAGGGTACCATGTAACATGGCCATGATACACTCAAAACCCTAATCAAACGTAAGCATGTGACATCAGTTAAAACAACCAGTAATCCAAAACATGGCCATATACACTAAAACCCTAATCAACACGAATCATTGTGAATCGCTAAACAAACCAGTAATCCAAACTCTATCATCTTAGCAGGCTTGCACCCTTCTAAAACTCATAGGGGGGTGGGGGGGGGATCATCAACAGATGAAAGGACCAATACGTCTACAAACACAGGGCATAACGTTCTTAGAACCGTCAATGGTCGACTTCTTTTTGGTAAATCGAGTCTATACCAAAGGGTAGGAAAACACTCCTGCCCTGACTGATCAGACCTAGCGGAGAAAACAGCTACACCCAATCCCTGTCTCATTACAGAAAACCGTTACATGAGAAAAACTCTTTATAGGCGACCCCATAAGAGGAGAGGTTAGTACTAAGCTGGCTCCATTCCCAAAAGTGGATCAAGTAGGCAGCCATGGCCCCGGCTTGGTATCAAAAAGCCCAAGTCAGTGACAAAAAAGCTATCAGCAGTGGATAATCCATATGCTCGTTAAA
>JAIUZE010030556.1:0-10393 GCA_022085475.1 Heliosperma pusillum | reverse complement strand
CTTTTTAAAGTCAAGGACTTTCTTAATCCATATTTTCTTTTTAGAAAATCAGTCTTGCTTGGGTCTCGGTTTCGAATGCAACAGTGAGTGTTACTGTTGCGCATGAAACCAAGTCCAGCATTATTTTCAAGCTTTTCGTATTCTTGTGATTGTTTTAAAAGGAATTCTAAAACATTCTGGCTCCCTTCCCACTTTTGATAAAACAATTTAGCCTCGGCTAATTCTTTTTGTAAAGTTTCAATTTGAGCAAGAAGGTCATCGTTTGATTTTTGTGCATGTTCTAAGGCACTTTTTACATGACTTGACTCAACATTTAACATTTCAGCAATTTGCACAAGATCTTCTTTTCGACTTTCACATGTTGATAGATTCATTAGAAGTTGGTCTCGTTCCTTGGTTAAGGAAGACACATGTTTAGTAAGTGACTCGATTTCCTTGTTAGACTCAGATGACACAGTGGCTTCATCTGTGACATGTAGCAGTTCAGCCTTGTTACTCAAGATCATATTCTGTTTTTTAAGCTTTTTGATTTCTTTCTCGAAACAAGATGATAAACCAACTGTTTTAACTTCATCTAGACACTCTTTTAAATTGATATTTTCCTCCGCTATGTCCTCTATTTCGATTTGCATGGCATCTAACTTATTGTTTTGGACACGACACTTATCAATAAATTGGTCTAAAAGAAGACAAACTTTATCTTTGGAGAAAGATCTAACCTTTTTCTTGAGATCATTTACCTCATTGTCAGAATCTGAATCGGAATCAACAGAGTGAGTCATAAGACATTTGACTGATTCTTTCTTTGATGACTTTGGAGCATCTTGACTAAAACGCGAGGAAAGACACAATTTGGCATCTAATTCTTCCTCAAGGACATCATCCTCATTGGAATCAGACATGCCCCAAATAGCTGACATAACTTTGTTTATGTATTGATTTTTGGCAAAGTCACGTTTTTCTTTAGACTTGATGTCATCCCACTTTGGACATTCTTTGATTTGGTGACCATTGTCACCACATTTAAAGCAACCAATAGTGGAGTTTGTTTTTTTCTTTGGAAAACGTCTTTTGCTAGTATTATAGCTAAACCTTTTAGAGTTACGGCCATTAATCATTCCGAAAATGTTTTTAGTGAACATTGAAAACTCGTCATCCTCATCCTCCTCATCACTTGAAAGAGCATTAAGAGCAAGCTCTTTCCCTTTGGAGCTTTCACCAGAACGCTTCATGAGAGTTAACTCATGAGCCATAAGAGAGCCCATTAGTTCATTAAGGGTGAGGGTCGATAGGTCTTTAGCTTCCTCAATAGCCGTAACCTTTGGTTGCCACTTTTCAGTTAAGCTACAAAGGATTTTACGAACTAAGTCCTCGGATTCAAAGTTTCTTCCTAAACTCTTAAGGTAATTGATAATACTAGAAAAGCGTGAAGACAAACTATTGATTGACTCATCTCTTGTCATGTTGAACATCTCATATTGTTTCATGAGAAGGTCAACACGATATTTTTTAACTTGTGACGTTCCCTCATAAGCAAGGCTTAAGGTGTCCCAAATTTCTTTGGATGTGGTACATCCAGATATCCGGTTAATCTCTTTTTCACCAATGCCATATTGAAGGATGGACATGGCTTTAGAGTTATTCTCGACCTTTCTATAATCAGCATCGACATATTTATCCTCATCTTTTGAAACACTAATACCATCCTTATTAGTGACCGAAATTTTGAGGGGACCCTTTTGAATGATCAACCAACATTCATAGTCAGCACTTTTGAAATAGTGCTCCATGCGGTGTTTCCACCAAGCATAATTTTCTCCCTTGAAGATGGCATACTTAGTGTGTTTTGAATCGTCCATAACTAAAGGATCAACTCGTTGGTATTAACAAATATCAAGAGCACGAGGCTCTGATACCAATTGAAGAGTTAAGAACGATTAACACCTAAGAGGGGGAGGGGGTGAATTAGGTGTACTTTTAAAAATTTCTACTTAACTTGGTTATTTGATAACACAAGCAAGAACAATTAAGTACACGACTTGAGAAGCTTAATTGAATTTAAGTTCACAAAAAGTAACCGTAGGTCGTAGTCACACTATGAATGTCTGTGACACAGACAAAGAAGCGAGATATGCAATACGTCACAGTATGGAAGACTGTGGCGCAGGAAAAATAACGAGATGAGTAGTAAGTAAATAATAAGCAACGGAACGTGAAAGTAAATGAACAAACAAGACGATATTTTTAAATTGGTTCAGCTTCTACTCCGAAGCCTACGTCCAATGTTATTTTATTGCTTGTTTAGAAATTTACTCAAACTTACTAAACCCCTTACAATGAAAATAACTCGCCAACCAACCCCGGTTGCACTCAAACTTAAAGCTACTCCGCTTCAAGAGTTTATGTGTTCTATCTCACAGGTTTACAGAGTCTTTAATCTCAATCGTTCACTTAATGAACATGGAGATCACAATTAAGACCTAAACACGAGATCATGGAACAAACTTAGATGTCACAGTGCAGCGAACTGATACACGGAGATTTACAGCTCTTTTGAAAAACGATTTAAAAACTTTAAAACTTAAAACGATTTTGAAAACACTTGAAAACAAAGCTTTAAACTCAGAAATAATTTGCAAAGTTTCTCAATAAATGCTCTTAAAAGTCTTGGGAATAAATGAGAAATAAGGAGGTTATTTATAAAAGAAAAAGTGTGTGAAAGATTCTAATCATATTTCAAAAGTAATAATTAGATTTGTATGCTTAAGAAATCTTTCCATTTGCAAAGCAAAGAATATCTTCCATAAAGTTTTATGGGAGATAAATCTTTTCATAAAAAATTGGGAAATATTATCTTCCATAAAACTTTAGGAAATTAAATATTATCTTCCATAAATCTTGGGAAATAATATTTCAATAAGATTAGCTTTAACATCAAAATATACTCCTCTTGTTTTTCTAATTTAGAGTAAGTCAATCTTTTGAAAATAAGAGTTCTTTATAAAGATCAACATGATTGACATTTTGGAAAATTCTCCTTTCGTTGTATCAGAAACCACAGTGACTTGCACTGTTCCATGGTTTTGCAGTCACTTGACAAACTAAGAATGTTACACTACCTCGTTTACAACATTTGACTTTGGCTAAGGTTTTCTTCATCTTCGATCGTCCTTGCACCATCCTTGACAACTAATTGAGAGCTTCAAATGCTATAAATCATAACTAAGAAGCAAACCATTAAATAACAATGAAACTTGGCATCATCAACCAAGTGTGGTTCTAACATTATCCTATCTCATGATTTTCCTTTTTAACTCTCCACTAATAAACCGTACTCCTTATCAAGGACCCGATGACTTCTCAGTTTCCAACTGCCTCTATATACCCATAACCATCACGTTTGCCGCTCTATTTCGCAACAAACCGCACGCCGCCCTGCAGTTCTCGGTTCTGGAGACCGGAATGGTGAAGGTATTTGTATCTGTGGCAGACAAAATTTGACTATCATGTGTTATCCAAATACTTATATACATCAACTAAATTTAACTGTCGTGTGATATCCAAACACTTTTATACATCAACTAAAAGTCGTACCTCATAAAACTATAGTATCTCGATAACTATTTTGCTCCACAACTATTGGTCCTCTTCTAGGGATGAGTGTCAAGTTTTAGAGAGGTCATATAGAATCGAAACCGAAGCTATAACCAAGAAACTAAATTCCAATTGAAAAAAAAACAATTGGAATAAAGATCGGATGAGATATATAAATGAGAGTCTTTAATTAACTCTTTCAAAAAAGCATACCCGAACCTTTAGACGGGTGTACCCATCTTAAGCAAGACTTACTGTATCCAATATCCAATAATATGTTGGTCTCTTATCCCTAGAATATCCCGCCAAAATACAACAAAAACAACGTTTAGAATGATATTATTAGAATGTATGTTATTTTGATAAATGGTTAGTTGTTAATTTTTGAATGTAAACAACTGAGACAACTTGAGAAGTCGACTTACTGAGACAATGCACTGGTCATAGTAGACCTGGAGCAAGAAATTACACTCATAATGTGACACAAATATATGTAAATATAATCAATAATACCTCTATATAACCCTAATTATTCAAATTAGTCACCATTCCCTGCAAATTAACATCGGTTGTAACACCCGCAATTGTACCCTATTTTTATAGTAAAAATATTATACGGATACTTTTCAGCGAAATATAGTTTTAGTTGAGAATTAAATTTTCCGTGTCTAATTTAGAATTTCCGAGTTCGTATTTGGACTTTATGCGAGATTCCGAGTAAGTTACGTCTTAAGATGTTTTTGGGCTTTTCTCATGTTTTCCACCTACTCCTTCATATACTCCCTCACAACCCTAACTCCCTCATTCAATCTTCTTCTTCTTCCTCACCAAGTAAACACCAAAACCTAGCCTCCATATTTGATCAAACTTAGAATCGTCACTACTCATTCATTTCTCGCTCAAATTCATTCAAGTTCGTCTTATTCTTTCCCTCTCATCGTCCTCTATCCGTATTGGTAATAAAATTACCGTCTTTCTCGCTTTTCAATTATCCGTCTTTCTCAAAGGTGTATTATATTCATCTTTTATTGTCTAATTGTAGGTGGTGACCTCCAAGACCCCGACAAAGACTACTTCTTGATAAAAGAGGACATTGACGCGGATTGAAGACGTGAAAAGGTAACGGTGAAGGGTTACTCGATATCACTTACGTGTTTTAACGTGTTTTCTATGTTAGAAATCGTATTTAGAATAAGTTAGTAATCATAGGAATTGTGTTGTTGATGATGGTTGTTGTTAGTTGTTAATTGATATAAGAATTTATGGTTTGTGTTGATAAATGATGATTGTTGTATGTTTTTGACAAGTTGAAATATGAGGATCGTGTGCCCGAGACAGGACGCTGGCCAGCACCCATTGACGCTGGCAGCGTCGTGGGACGCTGGCAGCGTTGCCTGGCGCTGGCAGCGTTTCTTGCTGCCAGATTTTCCCAAAGTTGAACCTTTGAATTTTATTCCCGCCTTGACCTTCCTTGACCCTTTGGACTTAGTTTTCTTGCATTGATGATTTGTTTGTAGCCCACTCCAAATTGTCGGGTTTGGGTTTCGGGTCTCGGGTTTGACTTTGACTTTTGTTGACTTTCGGGTTTGACTTTGAATATTAATGTTTTCGAATATATGATAATCCTTTCGCTTGTATCGCATGTTTTGTGACGGTTTTTGATATGTTCCACTTTGAGTCGGTTTTATAAATTTTACGGTTTGAGCACTAATTTTCTATGTGCTTTGTACTCTCATTCCCTTGGCTACCTCCACGTTCGTAAGGCTGGAATGTCGGAACGGGGAGTGTATCCTTACTGCTTAATTGCATGTGTTAGTGGGCATATGACGACGTTGTTGGGAGGCGAACGGTTTGCGTTGATCGACCCGGCCGTCAAATGTTGTATACTTGCGAGGTGGTGTCATATGCATGTAGCGTACCGCTTTTTGTGAGGCTTGTACTCTTTTCCGCCTCTTTCGTGAATGTCGACCGAATTTGGGGTACTCGGCGTCTATGATTGACCGAGTCTTGGATGCGAAATGTCATCGCTTGTCGAATCGGAAAACGGTTTATTCCGAGAGTCTGGCCAGGTTTAGACTAGGAGCGGGTATTTATATCGTCGTCCTAGCAGGAGGAAATTAGTCTACATATACGAAATGTAGCATCGTGTATGCGTTCAGGGAAATGTTGTATCCCGTGGATGCCTTTTAATCATACTTGCATGTACACGGTGCTAGTGCTTGGCATTTACCGTGAGAGATGTCGTCAACGTATTGTACGTTTGGTTGGAAGACTATATGATTAATTATTCATGATCTTTGGATGACTTTGCATGGTTTGTTTGTCGAGTCTCAATCTTATCAAACTTACGCCGCTAACGGTGAGATGCAAGCCCTAGTGAGAGTGTATGGTTGCCTAAGAGTGTCTTCCCCGAGTCATTCTGTAACATGATGGTTACTGATTTGTACTTCATATGCTCTTATCTTTATATATTGAATTGCTTATTTATCCTTCTCGTATTTCACATGTATATCTATATATGCATGCTTCTACTTTCGTATTTCCGTTTATGTACGTTTAATGTGATATGGCTAGGAGAACCCGGAGTTACTCCCCACTGACTGTGGCGTTCATGGTTTTCATGGATGAACTGGTTGCTTGATTGGATGGCTTTTTGCTAATGTGGTATTTTGGGTTCGGGTGCGAGCTAGCAGGCGTTGGCCTGGATGAATCACCTCTAGACGTTGTTTAGCTAGTTTGTTAATAACTTTGATGTTTGATACATTTTGAGAGACTACGTCTCTTTGTAGTATATTCTATTTTAGTTTGTATTTATTTGACATTCCTCGTATTTCTATCTTGCATGTAAAAAGTTTTAAAAACACCGTATCTTCCGCTATATTAATCACATGCTTGTATGTTTTATTTCCGCATTCGCGAGGGTTGTCACAGTTGGTATCAGAGCTTAAACGCTCCCGACGCACACACGTGAACCCTAAACTTAAACTACTTGACCTTGAAATAATAAATGAGAGATGGGTAGAAGTTAAGGACTTTACTTGGTAGTCTATTTGTTTATGCTAATTGATAGGATTAACTTAATTTGTTTTTGTTTCTTTTGAAGATGGTTAGACCTCGAGTAGTAGAGAATGTTATGCTATATGCTCTTATGCAAGTGTTGAAGAATCAACAAGATGCGCCTATTGCTCTAGCCAACCAAGTTCCCCCTCGTAGAGAAGATAACCATCAAGGAGGCTACGCTTGGGTAGCTGGTCAAATAGCCAGAAGTAAGATTATACCTTATGGTGGAGAGCCGGACCCTACCGAGCTATCGGAGTGGTTCCGAGAAATGGAGAAGCAATTTGATCTATACCAAGTCCGTGAAGAGGACAAGGTAAGGATTGCAAACAACTTCCTTGTAAGGGAAGCAGATAATTGGTGGGCGATTACTAGCGCCACCGCTACACTTGATGATGATTTCAATTGGGCTTGTTTCAAAGCTCTAGTTGAAGGTCGATTTTATCCCAAGGAGCTAAAGCAACAAAGGCTCAAGGAATTTATTGACTTCAAGCAAGGTGGCTTGTCGGCGCAAGACTTCACTACGGAGTTCAACAAGCTTGCTCATTTTGCTCCGAGGCTAATCAGAGATGACGAGGATCGAGCTTTCTACTACCGCAACAAGCTTAGTGCTTTACTTCAAAGTAAAGTGAGGAGGAATACTATTTCCTTTGGGGATTTATATGATGATGCTTTATGGGTCGAGAACTCTATGAAGGCCATTAGGGACGAAGCTATGATGAAGAATCCCTCTCCTTCTTACACTCCTAGGCCAAATGTTTATGGGAAGAGGCCGTTTACTCCATCTTCCTTTAACTCTTATGCCAACAAGAGGAGATTCAATCCTCCTTCAAATGCAAATACAAGAGTTCTTGCTCCTTTCATTCCCCGAGCTACTTCTAACGTGGCTCATAGGCCATATGCTCCTCCTCAAGCTCAAGGTCGTTTTTGCAACCGTTGTAGACTTCCAGACCACCTCGGTGTGTCATGTTCTAACCGACCTTATATTTGCTTCTTTTTCCAAAAGGGTGGTCACCGATATGATGATTGTCCCGATCGTAAGTTGCCCCCTCCAATTGCCAAACCTAAGGGTTCTATCTTCGTTCTGAGCCGAGCCGAAGCCGACGCTCATCCGGAGATAATTACGGGTATGTTCTCAATTTTAGAGCAACCGTGTCTTATTCTATTTGATACCGGTGCTTCTATGTCCTTTGTGTCTTCGACTTATGCTAATAAATTATCTATCAAGCCTACATCTAGTGAGGATACTCCCATATCCTTACCATCCGGAGATATTATCTCTTGTTCTGCTCTTTACCCAAATGTTCCAATCTTTATTTCGGGTGATATCTTTTCCGCAAATCTCCTTAAGTTTCCTCTAGGAGAGTTCGATGTAATTCTAGGTATTGCTTGGTTAGCGTTATACCATGCTAGGTTCGAGTGTCGAGATCAAAAGATTTATTTAAAGAGTCCTTTAGGAGTTAGAATAACCTATAAGGGATCTCATCCCCGAAAAGGTGTGTCAATGATTTCCGCAATGAAATTGGTGAGTATGGTAAGAAAGGGTCACCAAGCATACTTGTGTATTGTGACTTCTTCAACTACCTCTTTGCCAAATATTGAAGATGTGCCTATAGTTCGTGAATTTGTTGATGTATTCCCTGAAGACTTGCCCGGGATTCCTCCCGAGCGTGATGTTGAGTTTTCTATTGATCTTGTACCTGGATGTGGACCCATAGCCAAAGTGAGAGTGTATGGTTGCCTAAGAGTGTCTTCCCCGAGTCATTCTATAACATGATGGTTACTGATTTGTACTTCATATGCTCTTATCTTTATATATTGAATTGCCTATTTATCCTTCTCGTATTTCACATGTATATCTATATATGCATGCTTCTACTTTCGTATTTCCGTTTATGTATGTTTAATGTGATATGGCTAGGAGAAGCTGGAGTTACTCCCCACTGACTGTGGCGTTCATATTTTTCATGGAAGAACAGGTTGCTTGATTGTATGGCTTTTTGCTAATGTGGTATTTTGGGTTCGGGTGGGAGCTAGCGGGCGTTGGCCTGGATGAATCACCTCTAGACGTTGTTTAGCTAGTTTGCTAATAACTTTGATGTTTGATACATTTTGAGAGACTACGTCTCTTTGTAGTATATTCTATTTTAGTTTGTATTTATTTGACATTCCTCGTATTTCTATCTTGCATGTAAAAAGTTTTAAAAACACCGTATCTTCCGCTATATTAATCACAAGCTTGTATGTTTTATTTCCGCATTCGCGAGGGTTGTCACATCGGTCCAATCGGAAATCAAACAAAACAACGCATAACCTAATTAAAACAATAACATCAACTAATAAGTCGTAAAAAAAATGCAAGATTATGAATGCGAGGTAAATATATGTAAATGTGTGCGTAAGCATTTTTACCGAAAAAATAAGAAAGATGAAGATTTGATAAAATTTAAAAGATTTGCAATGACACAAACCTAAAAAAAAAAAAAACAAAGCTTGCGATCTTTGCCATCCCAGATCTATTGGTGAATGTGTATGGGTATATTGTTGAGGAGATAAGTAATTCTGGAGTGCTTGGTAAAAGTTATACAATAAAAGACTTGGTATCCACGAAAACCTAGATAAAAGTGTTTGGAAGAGAAGAATATTTGGGTAAATGTGAACTGTGAAGCACGCTTCGTTTTTTTGGAAATTGGATTTGTATGTGACTCTTGGTCTTTCACTGTTAAAGTAATTGCATAATTAATTAACTAAAATAAATTTTCTTATTATTTGGACAATTTTTGCCCAAAACAATGAGAATTAATGAGCAGAAATTAATGTGATGGAAATAATTTTGAGCTTATTGGCTGAATGAAAACTGAAATCCTGATATTGAATAAGAGAGCTATAATGTCCTCATTCCATTCCCACATTGTGCCATATAGGCTGATTTACAAGTTTCTTTTATATATAATTTCCAGTTCACTCAAAATATGTGACTTTAAGAAATCTTAATTAATTATTATGTTGTAATCTATACATTCCAATGGTAAATGTATACACATGTACTATGACTAAGGTTAGGTGATATTTTGATGAGCTTCAAACCTACGTCATGAGCTCATCACAATGACATTTACCAACTTAGGTAGTATGTAGACTACACCCAAGTACGACATGCAATTTATAACTTACACACGGCTTGGTATAAAAATTTAATAAAATATAGAACGGTGGAGAAATTGTTGTATTATTGATCATGATTCTATTAATTACATATGAGATGATATATTGAGTAGTCGACAGTATATAACTCTCAAAGAACAGACATCAAAGCCATGCAGTGTTGTATTGAAAGAAAATGGGCAAGCATAGCTATACCTTCTTTTGTGATACATTAGGGACATTAGTTGTAGCCACAAGATAGAATTTGTTAAGTTTGATGTTCTCAAATTCAGCTTTGTTTATGCACTTATCTTCTCTAATGCTTTCTTTCTAGCTTTCCTCGCCTGCAAAGACAAAAAACCATACTACACTTCTGAACACAAATTATCATGTCAGCAAACCATACTACACTTAGTACTTATCCTGTGACACCCTCAAATTTGCGGAAAGAAAAAAATAATTTAAACTAGATAAAAGATGAAAATACAATACAAAGGTGTCATAAAATAAAAAGGGTCATTACAAAACGGAAATAATATTATACAAAAGAAATATACAAGACGGGAGACATATCTCCCCGTATAAATACGGAAATAAA
>JAIUZE010030555.1:0-14871 GCA_022085475.1 Heliosperma pusillum | reverse complement strand
ATCCTTCAATTTTGGAGGGGTTGGGTTTTGTAGAAATGCACTACATTCACCGGTGAATGCCACGGTTTCGACTCCATTCAATGATTTCTTCCTTGTAAGGATGTCCTTCATAAATTTCGCATAGGCGGGGATTTGAGTGATGAGGTCGGTGAAAGGAATAGAGACCTCCAAGTTCTTAACAATTTCCATGAACTTGCCTAGTTGCTTGTCAAGTTTCGTTTTAGCTTGTCTTGAAGGAAAAGGTAGCCTTATCACAATGGGCTCCTCAACCTTCTTGTTTGTTGTTATCATATCATCATTCTTCTCAACAACAACTTGCTCACTTGAAGAGCACTCTTTCTCCTTATCATCCAACTCAACAACCTCAATTTCAATTGGCCCATCATCTTCCACTTTGTCTCCCTCTCCATTATCATCTTCAATTGGCATTCTTGGCCCCTCATAACTCTTTCCACACCTCAAATGGATAGCATTGGCGGTTTCATTTCTAGGTGGGTTACCTTGAGGAGGTAATTGACCCTTTCCCCTAGAGGAACTCCCCGAGGCTATTTGAGTCACTTGAGTTTCAAGCATTTTATTGTGGGCAACGATGTTATTGATGATAATATCTTTGGCTTGGTTATCTTTTTGCAATTGGAGAATCGCTTTGTGAATGTCCAAGTTTGGATCCCCAACTTGTGGTTGCATGGGAGGTTGATTTTGTGGTGGTGGGTTGTATTGATTGTGGTTGTATTGTGGTTGATTGTAGGAAGGTTGGTTTTGATTGTATTGTTGTCTTTGGAAATTTTGTTGATTGTTTCTCATGGGTGGGGCAACATATGGTTGTGGTTGAGGGTTTTGAACATTTTGGCTTTTGTATGAGAGATTTGGGTGATTCTTTGTGTTCTCATTGTAGAAGTTGGAGTAGGGGGTTCCTTGCCTATAAGATTGAAAGGCATTTACTTGTTCCAAGGATCCTCTACATTCTTGAGGATCATGACCAAATGTTCCACAACATTCACAAACCCCTTGAGGTAAGCTTGGTGCCATCACCATAGCATTCACTTGTTGCATAGGAGGTTGAGTTAATGAACTTTGAGCTTGTTGAAATAGAGCCGTTTGTTGATCCATTTTAAGGTTAATTGCTTCCATATAAGAGCTAAGTTGAGCTCCAAAATCGGCTCCCATTTGGGTAACGGAGCTCACTTCATGTCTTCCCCTAGGAGTTTTCCTTGGCCTACTAAATTGTGAGTTATGAGCCGCCATCTCCTCTATTCTTGCCCAAGTTTGAGCATCATCCACTTCCGTGAACCTTCCATTTGACCCCATATTCAAGATTCCTCTAGATTCTTCAAAAAGTCCATTCCAAAATTGTTGCACCAAGAACCACTCACTCAAACCATGGTGAGGGCAAGAACGAATGATCTCCTTGAATCGGTCCCAAGCATCATAGAGTGATTCTTCATCCCTTTGCTTGAATCCGGTTATCTTAGCTCTCAACATATTTGTCTTTTCCGGTGGATAGAACTTTTGATAAAAAGCTAGAGCTAGCTTCTTCCATGAGTCAATACCTAGAGCGACCTTGTCAAGACTCTTCAACCATCGTTTTGCCGCTCCAATAAGAGAGAAAGGAAACAAGACCCATCGGATTTGGTGTTGAGTCACTCCCGTTTGAGAAACGGCATCACAATAATCACAAAAAGTCTCCATGTGTAAATGAGGGTCTTCACTTGGCATACCTCCAAATTGGTTCCTCTCCACCAATTGGATAAAAGCGGTTTTAGCAATGAAATTTCCGGGTGAGATTTTGTGGTACGGGGGTGGTGTTTGGAAGAGTATCTTCCGTGGGAATGGAGTGAGATGAGAATTTAGGCATTCTTAGAAGAGTGGGTGGTTGGATGTCTTGTGGGATGGTTGGTGGGATTCCAAAAGGATTCACAAATTCCGCAATCGGCACAATTTCCTCCCAATTCTCTACACTTGGATGCTCAATTTCTAACTCGTTACTTTCCCGAATTTCCCCTTCTTCAATTGAAGGTAAAAGCTCCTCCGTTGTGATAATCGTATTTGAAGAAGAGCCTCTACTTGCGGTTTTGAAGACTTTGCGAAGTCTCCTAAAGGTCCTTTCGATCTCGGGATCGATTGGAGGTTGATCCTTTGGGGGAGCTCGCCTGGGCATACAAGAAAACTAAATGTAAACGGTGAGAATGCCTCGAGAAACTAGGTTTCTCAAGACAAGAGGCAAAAAACTAAAGCAAACCAAAAACAATCAGATTAAACATACACCGTCCCCGGCAACGGCGCCATTTTGATGTAGTGAAAATAGTTGTGAAGTAGGGATGTCGATCTCAGGGACGGTTGGTGTTCAAAATTGATCTAAAAGTCTACTTAAAGTCTCTTGCTAGTCACAAAGTAATTTGGGTTTGGGTTTGTTGGCTACACTAATTAACAACAATTAAAAGCAATTAAAAACAACAAAAGGAGTCTAAAGCTATAAAGGTTGGATTTTTATCAAATAAGAGGGAAGACTAGGGTGAGTGGGTTCATATGGGTAGTAAAGTCGAGTGCAAGGGTCGGGTCTAATAGTCGGAAAAACATCTAGTCTAGGAAAGCGAATCGAGGCTTCCGTTCTTACGATTCCTCCTCAAACCGACTCTAACTAGCTATCGCGTCACTAGATACGGCTTGCCAAAACTAGCGGTTCTACGAAAGACCACGACTTTCGATCTTATGGCATTCGAAACAAATGAAAGATTCATGCAAACTCAAGTAAGCATTTCATCAAACATGTTATAAGCATAGCATGGAGACTAGACAATAATCAACTATTAACCCCAACAATAACACATTAAACCATACCAGGACCCATAATCCCCCACATTACCCTAGCAAGATTACTACTCACTCATACTTGAGGGAAATTCGATATTTACTAAAGATTGTAAGAGGAAATCAACAACAACATTACACATTTCTAATTAACAATAAGTAGATAACAATAATCGAAATGAAAACTTAATTAAAAGCAAGATTAAGTAGAGAAATTATACCCACTTGGAGAAAGATTAGAACTTTGATATAAATACCAAGATTTCGTCACAAATCCTCGAATATAACCCAAGTTCATACACTAAACCAAGTTGAAATCACTAATTAACCGACTAATTTGCTTAATTAAGGAAGATTAATACAAGATTAAAACTAATTCTATTAAAGTTTCAGATCTAGGGTTTCGTGTCCTTTAATTACATAAGAGGGTCTATATATATGTTTACAAAATGAAGGGAATATGGGCTTCGAGAAGCTTCATGGACTGGCACACTCACGACCGTGAAATGGGTTTCACGGTCGTGAAACACGTCTCACGATCGTGAAACTCCATTTCACGGTCGTGAGGAAGTTGGCAGAACATGGCTTAACTTTCACGATCAAGTCACGACCGTGAAATGCCATTTCACGACCGTGACAGAGGTTTCACGACCGTGAGATGGAGTTTCACGGCCGTGAAACCAAATCCACGAAAATCAAACTTCTTGGGCATGCATCTCACGACCGTGAGATGACACTTCACGACCGTGAGATGGTCATTCTCCTTCTTCCTTCGCTTGACTTTGTTGTTTCCTTCTCGGTTTCGCTTGCCTTGACTCGGGAGGGCTTTGGCGCGTCGAGTAGGGCCCCCAAGGGTATGTGGGCCCCCCAAGGTGTGCCGTGGGTCCTCCGAATGATTCACCTTCTTCTTTGTTGATCAAAAGTAGGTAGAAATCGCCTCAATTGACGGTTTACCTACAAAAACACGATAAAAAACAAGAAATATGCTAGAAGAAGGTAAAACACGTAGAAACGCTCCTAGGGAGCGTTAAAGGCAAACAATACGAGATGAAATGGGGTGAAAATGTGGGGTGAAATGACACTATATCATAATGTATGTGTTCTACTCGGTGGTTAATAAGTTCACTTATCAACTAATTGTGTATTCATTATTGTTGGCTAATATTAAGAAGATTTAAAAGATTTTCTTAATTGGGAAATAAGAGAATCTACATTTGTTGGGTTGTGTCTACGAACGATCATTCGAGGACATCCAGGTGAATTAGGTTAAAAACCTTCTCAATCTTGGTAAAGTTCATATTCTATTGGTAAACTTTACTTGTCCTTTACTCTTATTTGAATCTCGTCACTTTTAAAACCCCCACTTTTTTTTGTTTTATTGTTTCATTTATTTGCAATTAAGCTAATTTCATATTTGAATTGAGTCCATTCGTAATCTCCTTCCCTTGGGGTGGACCTTACTTACTACTTTGCTTTTAATAGTTAATTGTTACTTAACGAGGTTTTTTTTCGTTAAGTTGATAGTTAATATTAGAAATTCACGACCTAGTATTTAGCTCGTCAAATTTTGGCGTAGCTGAGGGGAAGGTAAGAGTTTTAATTTGTTAGTGTTTTTAGAAGGAACGTGCTTTTTCATATACGAATTTTACTCTTTCACATACGCCTTTTACAATTTTACCCTTGTCATTTTTTCCCATTCTCTAACCCAACTGATTTTTTTCCTCTCATTCTCCATCTCCCTCCCAACACCACTTCCGTCCACCTCCGGTCAGTCCAGTTGTCGGACACCACACCTGTCAATCTCCTGCAGACCGAAAAGATAGGACCAATTGCTGTCCGACCCCTCTCATCCCTCCTCTCCCTTGTCACGCAGTCCAGTCGTCCGCCACCGACTTTAACTAGACCCACCGGACTATACCACCACCAACCTCCCTCCCTCACAAACCCACCATTATCCAGCCAACAATGACGACAATTATGTATGCTTCGCCATCACTTACCACATTGTAACCCTAGAAATGACAAAATCTTAAATCAACAACCTAACAACAAAGTTCAGCAGTCCAATCACAAGAAGAAGACGGTAACATGGCCTGGAGTGGAAGTACAATTGAAAATGAATTTATGAAATTATCATAGAGTGAAATCATTAGGTGAGATTGCAAGAATGATGATAAAAAACCTAATTAGGATCAACATGATCTACTCACGTGATAATTAAGTTTGTTGAAGTAATTATGTTTTCGATTGATCGGTTGATTTATCTTTTGATTGATTTGTTGATTATTTGACTGATGTTTCAATTTTTGTTTAAAGTTTGAAGTTAGAAGGGTAGCAGATGGAAAATAAATGGAAAAGTGTATGTGAAATAGTAAAACTCGTATGTGAAAAAGTAATTCCGTTTTAGAATAGTTGAGTTTTTTCATTTGCACTAGTTTTGTAGACTGTAGACTAGTTTATGAGGCACACCCAAAATTCTAATGATTATTGTTACTTGAACAAGTTGGCCGCGTGTTGTTGTGTAGACTGTAGACTAGTTTATGAGGCACAACCAAAATTCTAGTGAACCTTGGGTTCTACTTAATCTGGAGATACAACGGACTTTTGCTTAGTTATGAGGTGGTATAAGGAGAGAACTTTCGATTCTTCAAAAAATTAATCAACCTTTTGAAGAAGAGAAAACTTTGCAGTGGTAAACCACTCCTCTACTTCTACCAACAACACCGTATTTTTACTTAACGATCAACCTACTTCTCTCAACATCAACATGGGGGACGGAAATCAAGCCCGCTATAATGACCGTCTTATTCGTAGTACAATTTGTAAGGTGTTTGATCAAGGTGGCGGAAAATTTAGCTTAGGAGTCGATTGGAGGGTCATCTCGTCGAGATGGCCTTGGTCTCCGTCGAGATAGTAATGACTCGTTCGATACATGGCTTGTGTTGGTGTGGAAGTTCCCGTGTCAATGCGCCTTTGTCGATCAACTTGTAGTATGGTGTAAAGTCCCTGTGTCGAAGTGTTTATGTCGTTCGACTTACCTTTCTCTTGTGTCGATCCATCTCGTCCGTGACGCTCCTTATCTCGGGTGAGACGAGTCGGATGGTCAGCTCGCGACATCTTTTTATTCCGCAACTTCAAGTATTAATTTATAACCTTATTTTAGTTACTTCTAATCCGAACTAATTACATTAATCCTATTTAAACCTTATTTCCTCTACTATCATACAATTACAAATACCTAAACCTAAACCTAATTGAGAAGACTTAACAATTTAATTGGGGATCTAAAAGAAGGTAGTTCATCTTCCATTCAACTATTTGGAGGTAAGCCCTATTATGCTTTATATTTCATTCTTCAATAATCTAGTGATTTATTAATCTCATCATATGCTTAAATTATTGAAACTAGTTTTAGAATTTGGAAAATGTAATAACGATTGTTAGATAATGTGTGCTAGTAGTGATTGAAAGTATTATATGTTTGTAGGCAATGGTTTCGTAGAGGAACAGTTTTGAACATTCTTGTGCTAGGCGTGTGAATCGAAGGAACTGCGAAAAGATAGAGTTCTATCCTACTCAATATATGTGATGTTATATTATGGTGACTAGTGGGTTGGGATCATATCCGTGATGATTGAGATGATTGTGATTTGATGAGACTTATTATGATTATGTTTGATATATTCATTGTCGTGATCATTGATATGATATGTGGTTATTGATATACTGAGATACCGATTTGTGGATCAAGGAATTCGTTAGGCGTACGGAGTGCACACACACACACGCACACACATATTGAGATGTTGATATGCGGATCGAGGAGGTCGTTAGGCGTTCAGAGTATTGTTGATTGTTATTCCTTATGTTTACATGTATTGCGTAGTATATTACTCTAATCAACCTTTGGTTGACCGTTTGTGCTTTCTTATTCTTATTTCTAAACTTCTGTGGTGATACTCTTAGTAATTTTCGACCATTTAGTGAGCAGTGAGTCATGCAGGTTTGCAATAAACGTGACGTACCTTTGTTGTGAATGGGCGAGTGGGACGAGTCATTTGGGACAATTAGAGGAGTCATCACCATTAGATTATCTTTCCGTTGTTTAAATTAATTCTCCCGTTTATGTAATCATTTAAGTTATACTTTGGCAATTGGTTTGTAAGACGGTCTTTGATTATGTAATTTTGACTAAGCTATTTACATTAAAGTACTCTAATTTTTATATTTTGATATGTACTATCTCGAGTGATCGAGATGGTAATAATGTTATTTAACTAAGAAGGTCTTATTAAGACTCTTGGTTAAATGAGGGTGTTACAAACGCACCATGAAGGAACTCACTACTTCAGATCTTTCCCATACACCCATGTGCATAACCTTTATGGCCTTGGCGGAAAACACTACCTTTGACCTTAAATAAGGACTCATTCATCAACTACCACAATTCTGGGGAGAAGTGGTGAAGATCCTAACAAGCAGTTGAGCGAGTTCCATATTGTGTGTGAAGCCTAACGGGGTCATTGATGAGCAATTACATCTAAGGGCAGTTCACTTATTGCTTAACGATGTCACACGTGATTGGCTCTACTATCTTCCTAGAGGTAGCATTACCACTTTTGTGAGCTTTAAGTGAGGAAGATGAGGGAATAGCGAAAGCCGATAGTATAGGAGGAATTTAGTGCATCACGGTGGGACAAGCAAATTATCTCATAAAAGTATTTGTAAATCTCATAGACAAACAAGGTGAGATTTACAAATACTTCAAACGCATTGGAGGAGAAAGTTGACCCTTTCACCTACTTGGTAAAAGATCATATTAAATTAAAGGGAACCACATTCATGTTATTTTTTTTGGGCTTTTCAAAATCCCTACTCTTTCAACTGATGGTTCTCCCTCCTTATTTGAGGAAGAAGAAAGTGAAGGGTTGAAAGTACTTGGCACTTATGGTCAGTGTTTTGGTAAAAAATTACCCAAACCTATTAATTCGTTCGTTGACGAGTCAAAATGATCTACTCTTTTTAGCCTGAAAAAGGGGGTTAATTTATATGTGATTTGTGACGGAATACGGATGGAAAATAAGCAAAAGTGATGACGAAAATAACAATAAATGTAGAGTAATGAAAAAAGGACACACGAAAATGGTGACGCGGAAACCCAAGTTGGGAAAAACCGCGGGGGGAGTCGGAATCCCGCCAAATATTATGCTATGAATTCTTTGTATGAGAGTAAGCGAGAACGTAAAGGAAAAGTTACAATAAATTTCTAGTTTGTGCCGTGATGATGTAGAAGACTAAGTATGGATGTGATTATCAGTGATTGATCCCTCTTCCCTTGTATTTCTCCCTTTTATAAGTTTTTTCCAACCCTAATTTATCATGCCGTTAGCCTCCAACTCCAGCTCCTAAAATCCCTCAACTTCCCTATTTTTGGGGGCTTTGTTATTGGACTAATTCTTGTTCCCCTGGCTGGTTCCTGGCAGGAGGTTGTAATGTGTTTCTTCGTTCCACCTACTGAGTCAACCTCCCTGCTTTCAAGGGATCAGTTATTGACTGGTTCATGTTCCTCCTGGCGTTCCTCCTGGCGTTCCTCTTGGATTTATGTTCCTCCTGGCGTTCCTCCTGGCGTTCCTCCTGGCGTTCCTCCTGGCAGGAGGCTGGATTTATGTTCCTCCTGGCGTTCCTCCTGGCAGGAGGCTGGATTTGCGTCACTATGTTCCGCCTGTTAAGTCTCCTATTCTTCCTCAACTGCTCCTAAATTCTAGGAAGCTGTTGTTGACTTGTTCCAGCTGCTGTTATAGTCCCTTCCTTTGACCCATTCCTCCTCAGCGTTCTCCCTGGATGCTCTCCTGTTCTTTCTCAACTACTCCTCTTTCTGGGGAGTTAGTTTGTTGACCATGCTTTCCATGTCACCAATCCACTTCCTCCATGATGGACCACCCTTAAGATGCCACATATTCAAGTAGGAAAATTGTAAATTTTGGCTATAACAATTGCCCCCAATTTTGCTTCTCGATTTCGTTGAGAAGGAAAATTAGTCTTCAGGTTCCTGCTGGTTGATGGTACTGTGCTGGTGTTATTTTTGCTGGAACACGTTGTTCCTGCTCTGCTGGTGCTACTCTGCTGGAACGAGTATGTGCTCCTGCCCCCTGCTGGAACGAGCATGTGCCTGTTGTGCGCTTTAGACAATATTTTGAACTCATGTCATGTGCCCCCTGAATTCTGGTATTCTGATCTGCTCGTTCTTGCTGGACAATACCCTGTTGTTCTAGCTGATTTCCGCCTCCCTGTTCCTGCTGGTATGAAAGCATGACCACGTAGGTATCAGGTGGAATCCTGCTGACGGAAGTTGTGTTCCATATGGTGGATGCTTCGGGAGGTAGCCTCCTCCTGACTTTGCCGCTGTGATCGCCAAGGGTAATCCCGGTGATGAGAACCTCGAGCGAGCTTGCTCATGTAGTAATTACGCCGACCTGAAAAATGTTAGTGGTGCAGCACATGGCTTTGTTGTGGTCTGCACCTACGGGGGTGCAGACGTACTCTATGTTAGAACTGTTCAGTTCTACTTGTTTGTATTTCTGAAATACTTAGTATGTGTTTATCGTTTGTAGCGCGCGTTTGTAAATGTTATGTCGTGCATGCACTGTTTGTTGGGAGTGCATTGTGGGGAATGCACTGCGGATGTAGGCCGGCAGGACTTTAGATGGTGGCTCTGGGATTTAGTTGCCCGACTGTACGCCACGCTATGTAGTGGTGACTTTGGTGGTGCTGGAGTCTGTCTGTCCTGGCGAACCTCAGGGGTTCCTGTTCGACCACGCGCACGATGTAGTTCCCTCGGGGAGATTGTACTGTTGTATTGTTCTGGCTTCCTTTTGGAGGAAGAATTCAAATTTCAAATTAAGGTAGAAAATTTGAGTTAGCTACCTGTACCAAATAATGTAATTGGTAGGTCATGTATGACCATATAACTAATAAATTGAGTACTGTAATGCCTGCTGGCGAATTGTTGGAGAGGGTCTTGCCCCCTGCATGACTTTCACAGGCCCACTGTGGAGGGCATGCAAAATAGACCGGGACTCCTGTTCGTCGTTCCCCCTGCTAAGGAGGAACTGTTCCTGCAGCTACTGTATGTTGGTTAACTTTCAGGCGTTCCTTCTGCCTCCTTGCATGAGGATATACACTTCTTAGGATCTACCTGAACACTAGCAGTACATTTGTGGGAGTTGCCCCCAGGTTACACATCAACACCATGTTGGATCTGCAGGCAGCATGATATGTTCAACATGCTGCAGGAACAACGACTTAATCTGCTGACAGAGTAGCAGGTTCTGCAGCCTAAGTGGCACCTCGTGCTAGTAGATGAACTCCTGACCGTCCTGCAGGAATATTGTTGCTAGGGTTGGCCGTTGGCTTAGCTAACGGCCCTCCGACGATTAAGTCAGTAGCTATTAAAAAATATAAAGAAGGTAATGAATTTAATAAGTTACAACCTACCTCAGGTGTACCACATATGCTTATGGACATGTGTCCTCTTCTAATCTAATTGTTGCCATTACCCTTACTTGTACATCCTCGAAGGTATTGCATGGGTAACTTGTCAATTCTTTGTAAAGGCTGGAGTTTGGGAGTAACCCTTGCCTGAAAGCCTCAATCGCGGTGGGAATATAACATCCAGGAATGTGTACCTTCTCCGTATTAAACCTGCACATATATTCTCGAGTAGGCTCATCATACCTTTGAATAACGCGATAGAGGTCGCTTGTCTGCTTCTTTGGCTTACGGCTACTAGCGAACTGTTGGTTGAATGCATTGACTAAGTCCGCAAAAGATGCCAAGGATCTATTCGGTAGATTGACGAACCACTGCAGTGCTGCCCCCGCTAAGGTGGACCCAAAGACCTTGCACATGCATGACTCTTTCAGGGGTCATGTGGCTGTTACAACCATCATCTTCTGTTTGTATTGGTTGATGTGATCTGACGGGTCGTCGGTCCCATCGTATAACGTCATTGTGGGTTGCTTGAATCCTTTAGGCACATTGATAAGAGCTATGTCGTCCACGAAAGGAGAGTCTGCGTAACTCTGCAGGGCTGCTCTCTCAATGGGGCGCGACATACCAGGTATTTTTTTGATTATGTCTCTGAGTTCCTGGAGCTGTCGTTCCACCTGTCCGCCTGTTCCTGCAGAAGGGTTAGAGACAGACGGAACAAAGCCAAAAGGATTACCTCCTGGTGCTGTTCCTACAGGGGCCTGCTCCACGAAGTAGGGCTGGCTAGCAAAGATACTGGACAGAGGGGCTGTATTGGTGATAGACCTGAACTGCTCATTCGGTACCTGCTGGCTGGAGGTACCTGTAATAGAGAAGGAGTTAGCCCCAAGAGAACAACTAGACAGAATGTTACATGGAGTAGCCTGCATGCTGGTTAGCATGGGAGAACAATTGGGTGTTAAGCCTCCAAGATTCTGCCTTGTAACTAATTCAGGGGGAATTTGTTGTCCTTGTCCTCCAGTAGCTGCTGACTCCTGGAGCGTGTAGGATGCTGGAACCATCGCCTGGACGCTCTGCAGGATGGGTGCTGGATGAGAGGGTACCATGGCTTCTATCCTTGCCTTCAAATCCAAGTTGTCCTTATGCAAGTTTTCTAGGGCTTTGTGCAGGGTGTTCATTTCCTTTAGGATAACCTGCAGAGTATTTGAATCTGGTGGAGTTGGGCTTGGGTGCCTGAGGGTTCCTCCAGATAGGCTGCTCTGGACCTGCACTCCTGTGCTGAAATTCCCTGCTGGGGTACCCTCTGCCGGTACCATACTGGGGGTTCCTGGTGGATTCGTCGTTCCTTCTCTGGCAGATCCTGGAAGAACCATGATGACTAGTTCTGCAGAATTATGGCAGCAGGTACGTAGCAGGCACGTAGCAGGAACGTAGCAGGTAGACTATTGACTATACGATAGTTGGGCTATAGAAATCGATCACTTTGCCCCACGGTGGGCGCCAAATTGTTTTGGTAAAAAATTACCCAAACCTATTAATTCGTTCGTTGACGGGTCAAAATGATCTACTCTTTTTAGCCTGAAAAAGGGGGTTAATTTATATGTGATTTGTGACGGAATACGGATGGAAAATAAGCAAAAGTGATGACGAAAATAACAATAAATGTAGAGTAATGAAAAAAGGACACACGAAAATGGTGACGCGGAAACCCAAATTGGGAAAAACCGCGGGGGGAGTCGGAATCCCGCCAAATATTATGCTATGAATTCTTTGTATGAGAGTAAGCGAGAACGTAAAGGAAAAGTTACAATAAATTTCTAGTTTGTGCCGTGATGATGTAGAAGACTAAGTATGGATGTGATTATCAGTGGTTGATCCCTCTTCCACTTGTATTTCTCCCTTTTATAAGTTTTTTTCAACCCTAATTTATCATGCTGTTAGCCTCCAACTCCAGCTCCTAAAATCCCTCAACTTCCCTATTTTTGGGGGCTTTGTTATTGGACTAATTCTTGTTCCCCTGGCTGGTTCCTGGCAGGAGGTTGTAATGTGTTTCTTCGTTCCACCTACTGAGTCAACCTCCCTGCTTTCAAGGGATCAGTTATTGACTGGTTCATATTCCTCCTGGCGTTCCTCCTGGCATTCCTCCTGGCAGGAGGCTGGATTTATGTTCCTCCTGGCGTTCCTCCTGGCAGGAGGCTGGATTTATGTTCCTCCTGACGTTCCTCCTGGCGTTCCTCCTGGCAGGAGGCTGGATTTGCGTCACTATGTTCCGCCTGTTAAGTCTCATATTCTTCCTCAACTGCTCCTAAATTCTAGGAAGCTGTTGTTGACTTTTTCCAGCTGCCGTTATAGTCCCTTCCCTTGACCCATTCCTCCTCAGCGTTCTCCCTGGATGCTCTCCTGTTCTTTCTCAACTACTCCTCTTTCTGGGGAGTTAGTTTGTTGACCTTTTCTCTCCATGTCATCAGTCCACTCCCTCCATGATGGTCCACTCTTAAGATGCCACATATTCAAGTAGGAAAATTGTAAATTTTGGCTATAACACAACTGATGATGGAATTTTGAAAGGGCATAAATATATGTATGAAATAAGTGAATAATGGTAATATGTTAAGTGTGATTGTGTGTGAACATAAATATGAAAACATAGAAATATGAGGCACCGAAGTGTGAAACGAACAGAGTCACTTGGATTTGATTCAATTCCAGGTTGGCCATGATATCCTCAAAACTTTAGGACACGTTAAGGCGTAATGTTGAATTGCTTATTATCGAAACCGAGCCTTCTGTAAACCAAATCTTTGCCTGCAGGAATTACATTCACTTTGTCATTAGTCAACACTCGTACACTCATACTGTATCATTGATCACTCCATCATACTCTATTCACTCAAAACTTTACTTCTTATTTTCTAACTTTTCTTATTTTTATTTATATTCTTCAAATCTACTTCAAATTCTATATATTGTCCTCCTTCTCTTAATGAGACGAACCGTATTCGACATCGACACTCGTCGGACACGCGCCTCAATAACGTGTCAGAGCCGTGTCTAACTTTCTTCATTTATTTGGGCATGTGTATGACGTGTGTCCATGTTATTTGGACATCATTTTGGTGAATGATGTTCTTTCGGCGAAAAATGAGTTGTCGAAACAGATAGATTAGAAGATGAGTTGTGTCGGAAATGAAAATCCGTTACAGTCAATGCAAAATTCTACCTTACTATTTAAATTTAATATCAAACACTTTACAAAAATAAAATCAAACATTTATAACTATAAAATTTAACTATAAATTTAACATCCGTTACAGTATATTTTATTAAATTTATATAACGTGCCCCGAGTTCTAAATTCGATGGAATAATGTTGTCGTATCCGTGTCCTTTTCGGTGCTACCTAGACAATGACTCCTTCCTCCGCTAACCCTCTCGGTCACTGCTCAACACCACCCACATTGTCCAAAGATAAGCTCCTCCAAACATGACCTCCACCCCTTTTGCTGATCAACAACCCTCACAAGCGATATGCCCTTTATGCATGACTTATACACAACCACCACCAACCAAACAAACCCTAAAAACACCATAATCCTAAATAAAACATTGCTAAAAATGGAATATAAGAACTTTAATTTCATCAATACTTTATAATAAACGAATCAAATACATGTTTTGTGATCTAATTCTAATTCTGGATATTAGGATTTTAGAGTATTGAGATTGTTTTTTAAACTAAAGGTATGCAAATGAACAATATACTTCAAAAATGCATTATTTTAGTTATTGATCATTTGATCGTAAATAGACATGGCAAAACTGACTCTGACTGGTAAGCTGACCCGCACCCAAATTGAGGATCTGAATCTGATTGAAAACACGAAGTGACCCGAACCTATTCAACCCGACCCGAATGTTATTTTCGCATACCGATTTTTATCCCTAAATAACTTAATAACAACCCACTGCACCAAGAAATTACACGATCAACCTGAAATGACTCTGCGCTAGACCTGGCAAAACTGACCCGACCCGAATAACCCGACCCGATAAGGCTGACCCGAGACCCGAAGCTACCCGGAATTGCCTGACCCGAGGATGACCCGAAACCCGAATTGACCCAACCCGACCCAGACCCGACCCGAATCTTGACTGACCCGAAAGAGACCCGGCCCAAAATAACCCGACTCGAAACCACCGACCTACACACGACCCGATTTGAAATGACCCTAAATGACCCAATTTATTGTGATTAGGGGTGACAATGAGACGAGACGGCCCACGTGCAGCTCAAGCTCGGCTTGGTCCAAGTCGGCCCGTGCCAATTTGCCTCGACACGGACTTGACTCGAAAACTAACTTGATCATTTTGACCTGAAAATGGCCTAAATAAATCGGATATGTATCTAAAATAACCCGATCCAAAATGACCCATACCCGAAATGACCCAGACCCGAAGTGACCCAAACCCGAAACTGACCCAAACCCGAAAGCGACCCGACCCGACCCGAAAGATTGAGCAAACCTGAGATGACCTGACCCATATTGACCCGACCCAAACCCGACCCGTTTGACC
>JAIUZE010030554.1:0-16317 GCA_022085475.1 Heliosperma pusillum | reverse complement strand
CTTGGACCTAATTCGGTTTTGTAAGGATTGTATATTCTTATACAACTCTTTTATTTCCGTATTTTATACGGGGAGAAGTCTCCCGTTTTGGATATTTCTTTTGTATAATATTATTTCCTTTTTGTTATGAACCTTTTTATTTAAGACACCTTTGTTATGTATTCTCATCTTTTATTTAGTTAAATTATTTTTTTTCTTTCCGCAAATTTGAGGGTGTCACAGTGAACTCGCTTAGAGAAACCGTGAAATATATACCTTTAGAGTGCAAGGTCAAGTTTACCATTTCATTAATGACATTCTACCAAATGAAGATCGTCCTAGATAAATACAACTTTATTTTTTTCAAACGGATCAAAAATTATGGCAGCGACAACAGATTTGTCCTGAAATTGAGCATCATGTGATTCGTATTTTGATGCGCGTTATGTAACTAAATCCCTTCACTCGCTTTTTAAAATCCCTAAGGAACGTAGGTATAGATAACGACAGCCGAATTGTAATAAAATCGGATCCAATCCAAGTTCAAAGGACTCGTAATGCTCCTACGACCTCACAAGTTGCAGCCATTTGGATTGAAGACGAAAATTCTTCACAGCCTCCTCGGCATGATATAGTTGTATATGCAAACTCTGGTACAAGTCATAGAATATTACATTACTATGGTTGCTATGACCCATTACAATACCCTGTCTTGTTTCCTTTTGGCGATACAAGATGACATCGGCGTATCTACCGAGCTAGCGCCAATCCCCGACGTCGCCGTGAATGCCTGTCTTTTCTGATAAATGAGGTTCTTATACAAATAGCAGATGACTTACTTGAAAATGAAGACCAAGGTCTGTACCTGTGCATCATGTTTTATTTTCTAAAAAAAAAAGCCTTAATCAACATGTTTTTACCGTTGTTTTACTTGCAGTTGCACGTACTTCTGAATCGGAAAAAAAAGTTTCTTGTAGGGAGTATTACTGCTATCAACTTCAAAGTCGCCCAACAGATTCTTCTATATTGTTAAGAAGTGGTCGTATTCTCCAACAATATACGGTCGATATGTACATCAAAATTGAAACCACTCAACTTGACTACATACGCAATAATCAGAATCTAATTCGTGCAGATCTATATCACGAGGTTATTGACAGTCATGCCGCTGGACAAAGATATGGCGCTAATATCGGTCGTTCTTTCATATTACCGGCAAGCTTCATTGGATGTGATCGTGATTTTAGACGTCGATACCTTTGTTCTATGACTGTGGTGCAACGGTATGGAAAGTCAGATATATTTATGACAATGGCATGCAATCCTCGTTGGCGAGAAATTGAGCGTGAACTATCACCTTTTGAGGAACCACAAAACATTACCTAATCTTGTTTCTCGAGTTTTCAGAGCAAAATTATTTGAGTTAAAGAAAGATATTTCCGTGCGAAAAATATTTCGCAGTGTTTCGGGGTACGTTTACGTCGTTGAATTTCAAAAGAGAGGTCTGCTGCATGCTTATTTTTTAATTATTTTTAGATTCCGATAGTAAGATAAGAACACCTGACCAATATGACGAATTCATGTACGCTGAGTTGCCTAACGCTGAAGAAAATCATCACTTGTACTTTTGTGTTGTACGTCATATGATGCATGGACCTTGCAGTAGAGAAAACCCTACAAATCCCTGCATGAAAGACGGTTGGTGTAAGAATAATTATCCTCGTGCATTTGAAGATACATCAACAATGGTCGTGATTCTTATCCTATATACCTTCGAAGGGATACAGGTGTTCATGTAAATGTTCGTGGATCCTAATTAGACAATAGGTGGGTCGTTCCATACAACCCTTTTTTATTAGCAAAGTACGACTATCACCTAAACCTGGAAATATGTTTGACGATTAAAGTCGTTAAGTACATGTACAAGTGCCTGTATAAGGGGCATGATCGTGTATCGTTTGCTCTTACTGACTTTAGAAGTCAGTCATCATTTTATGAGATCACTGCCCACCAATCGGATTGCTGGATTTCTCCGCCTGAGGCGGCATGGAGAAGTTTTGGATTTCATTTAAATGAAATACATCCTAAAGTTGTTCCTTTACAGGTACATCTACCCGAACATGCAAACGGTAAGTTTTCGTCCTTGGGAAAACCTGGTTAGTGTCTTGGATGACGACTAACGTAAAAGAACAATGTTAACGACTTTCTTTAAGCAGAATGTAAGTGATGTTTTCGCGCAGACGTTGTTATATAGCCAGTTTCCATAATATAACGTATGGCATAATAAAAAAAAAGACAAATTCTGGACTCTGCGAGAGAAAGGATTTGCGTTAGGTCGTTTGGTATATGCAAATCCTTCTGAAGGAGATCGTTACTATTTACGTCTTCTACTATCAAATGTTCGAGGACCCACTTCTTTTGACGATCTTTTGTCCGTAAATGGCATAATGTGTAATTCGTTTTGCGATTCGACGTATAGACGTGGTTTGCTTGAGGCTGATAATTCTATAGAACAGTGCTTAGAAGAAGCTTCTCGTTATCAAATGACATGCGCTCTTCGTAGATTATTTTCCACTTTGCTCATTTACTGTAATCCGGATAACCCAAGATTACTCTGGGATAAATTTTACAACGCGTTATCAGAAGACTATGCATATGCGTTTCCGTCACATCGACGAAAAGTATTGCAAATGACTCTTAGAAATATTTGTTCTATAATTGAATCGATGGGGAAAAACTTCAGTAGTTTTGATTTCGGTGACCTGAAACTGGATGAAGAAGATTTTCGTCGTTCCGACATGAAAGAAATTGAAGAAAATTTAAATATTCCTTTAAGTTCAGAAGAACTACGTGCGGTGGACATGTTAAACACCGAACAACGTTGTGCTTACAATACAATTACAGAAGAGTTATTGAAAATGAAAAGGGTTCTTTTTTCTTGGATGGACCTGGTGACACATTAAAAACTTTTCAGTATACAGCACTACTTGCGAATCTTAGAATAAAAGGTATAACTGCAAATGCGGTTACGAGTTCAGGTATTGCGGCCGCCAATCTCCCCGGTCTTAGAACAGCAAATTCTCAATTCAAGATTCCTCTTTATATTGATCAGAATAAGAGCTCGCAAATTTCAAAACAAAGTTCTTTAGCAGAACTGATTCATGCATGTAGGTTGATCATTTGGGATGAAACGCCCATGGCAAAACGACAATCAATCGAGCACTTTGAAAATAACATGCGAGACGTTTGTTCAAATGACGTTCTTTTCGGTGGCAAAGTAGTCGTAATTGGGGGAGACTTTCGACAGGTACAGTCAGTTATACCCAAAAGTACATTACATGAGGCAGTCAATGCAAGTTTTGTGATGTCTCCTTTGTGGACAAAAATTGAAAAAATACATTTAACCATAAATATGTGTGCACTGCGTGATTCAGCATTGTGCAATTTTGTTTTACAAGTTGGTGATGGTACTCATCCTTATGAAAATGGAAAAGACATTGAATTACCAAGATCAATCGTCATATCCGGAACAGAAGAACCTGCACTAATAGAACGACTGACTGCAACAATTTATCCTGATGTACATCAAATTACTAGAAATCCATCACTGATGACGACAAGAGCAATATTGACTCCGAAGAATGACGACACGCAGATGACAAGTTCTATGTTAGTTTCTAAACAAGAAGGAGAATCGTTCACATACAAGAGCTTTGATGAAGCCTCAGACGTGAGTCACGTGACAACAGTGCAATATCCAACAGAATTTCTTAACACTTTGCAACCAAGCGGTCTTCCACCACATGAGTAGGCGCTTAAAAAGAATAGCCTCGTTATATTATTACGAAATTTAGATCCTATTTCTGGACTTTGTAACGGTACAAGACTTATTTTCAAAGGTTTTAATCAAAATGTTATAGATGCTGAGATCATCGTCGGCCATCACAAAGGCGAAAGAGTTTTTATACCTAGAATTTCACTGCAGACATCCCCTGCTGATAAATTTCCCTTTCAGTTCAAGAGAAAGCAGTTTCCTATTAGGTTAAGTTTTGCAATGACTATAAATAAAGCGCAAGGGAAAACACTTAGTAGGGGTGGCATATATCTGCCCTGTCATGTCTTCTCCCATGGTCAAGTATACGTGGCTCTTTTCAGAGCAACACAAAGTTCCGATGTCACTGTTGCCCTTACCCATAGTACTTTAGATGACAGTTGGAGCCGTACAAGAAATATTGTATGCATATAAAGTACTTCATAACGCTAGATAACTATAGATGCAAATATAAGCAGTAATCTGTGACATTTTTACAGATCTTTTTTCGCTATTGTGTTACTATACATAATTTATCCTACTTATCAATTTATTATTATGTATTATGAGTTTGTTCTAAATTATCTTATTTGCTACTTCATATAATAGCAAATTTCGGTAAGAACATTTGTGAAGCGTACTGCCTTGCTGATATTATATCCTCGTTGCTTACATGAATTACTTCACGTCCTTATCTTTAAGAAATTTCTAATATCTACAGTTAACTTTACAATTTTTCCAAGGAAAAAATGGTTTTATACCTTTAATATCGTTTCAGCTATCTACTATTGACAAATTTCCTTTTCAAATGGAAAGGAACCACATCTCCACTATATAAATTCTCCAATTCCTATTAATCAAGTAGAACTACATACACATATGTCGCATCTTGTCTTCATTCACCGTCTGCTATATATTATGCTTTCCTCATTAGCACGTAAGTCCACTATAACTGTTGTTGTACTCTTGCATAGCACTTTGACCGACAATTAAAGGCTTAACAAATAGATTATATAACCTAAAGAAGTGCATACATATAGATAGATCTCAATGCATATCTTTACAATACTCAACTAATTTCGTAGGTAATTTTTTGCTGAGTAATGTTATTACGCGTATTTTCTCATGCTTATTATCTTATATATATTCTTTATATAATTTCTTTTGTTTCAAAATTTACTTCGAATTTATTAATCAAAAGGTAAAAGGTACTGCCATATGGCCCGCGATAGTGCCACGTCTTACTGCCTTCAATAACTGATTTTACGTTTCTTTCACTACAACAGTTTGAACCTCTGACGTAAACTTTACTTTTCTTTTGCATAGTTCTTTATGTAGATATTATAAAAATTGAAAGAACATCGTAGACTATTGTTTATTGTGAAATGCATACTACAATTATAAGGACATGACTATAATTTTGCCATACTATATTATACGTATGCTTTGAAGTTAATACTATTTTTTTTAGTTTACTTGTCGATTTTGAATTTTTCTTTTCTTAACACTTTCTGAATTCTTTGTCTTACATTAGTATTCACAATTTATAGATTACGATGGCTCCTTCAAGAATCTCTCTTGCTTCCTTGACCGATCGTAGCCGTAACTTTGTCGTTGTTGTGCGCCTTGAGTCCCTATCCGCATCCAAAAACGGTTGGAAGGAGAGAAAACACTTCAGAATTTACTGTTTAGTGATAATGAGGTATCAAACCATCTACATAATATAATTACTTGAAACGAATTTTTTTAAAAACTATATGATCTACTATATTTTCATATGTAACAGGGAACAGAAATGGCAGCTACTATTTTCGAGGAGGATATTGCTTTTCATAAAGACGTTTTCCATGAAGGTCATGAATATGAGATTCCAAATCCAACAATTAAAATCATTCCTGAACATTTCAGAACTGATAATCATATGTACCAGATGTGCCTACGAAGACGTATACAGGTAGTTGATCTTGGTCCTGCTGAAGTTCAACGAGCGTACTAGACGCCAGTAAACTCAGTAACAGATTGTCTTGATCGAGGAGAGCGCTTTGGTATGTACTTTTAGATTTATTCGTGTAAACTACCTTGTATAAAGCTAAGAAAAATCATCATAAATGTTTTTTTTACTTCTTATATTACATATTTACTTGGTATAGCCATTTATGTTGGTTCCCTAAGAACAATAACAAGCAGAACATCGGGTGAAGGCCAAGATGCAAGAGACATAGTGATTGTTGACCAGACGTAAGCTCCAAATGAAATGCCTTTTTTCAGTGACATGTATATTTTTTTTTAGTTCTTTGTATTTTTATTTGGCCTATACATTTACAGGATGCAACCTTGGCGTGGACTTGCTTTAGAATCGATTGAAAAGATTGCCAGGATCATAGAATCCCTACCTTTAATTCAGATTACTCGCGTTAGAGCTTCCGGATATAGGGGTAAGTTTATATATTGTAATGTAGATTACATTTTAGACAAATATATGATCGTTGTTTGACTGCACAGGAGGTTGCTGGGGTACCACACAATTTTCGCCCATGAGATTAGACAGTGTTGCTCCTGCCTCATAAGCCCTGCGAACATGGTATATTACATTTGTATTTGTTGCATTTATATTTTACAACATGCACTACCTTAATGTTCCCTAAATTTAGGGTAATTAACAACAAAGAAACACTTCACCAATTGCGTAATGATTTTCGCTCAAATGTTATTGGGGAGACCTCAGCAGGTCAAGCCATGTCAACCGAAGAAGTGCGACTATCACTGCCAATAGGATCTCTTGTAGATCAACCGGTAATGCTTTACACAAATTTGTCAAACTGATCATATCTATCAACTTGTATCTTTTCATATATTCATCGTCTGCTATTTCTTACCAATTTTTAGGAAGGGAAAATTATACAAATAAAAGAAAAAATACAATCTCTACTAAATCCAGATAGTTTTGCATACACCACCTGTAGTATTTGTAAGGAAGAAACAGTCACCGCGTTAGGCGAGCCCTTTTCCTGTGATGCTGGCGAAAAACGTCATAATGACATTTCAAATCCAACGTAGGTGTTTTAAACGAACTACTTAAACTACCATTACTATTTATTTTACAAAGCATATCTAATATAATTGCTATTTTTTTAACATTAATAGATGTGATCTTGAGGTAGTTTTCGCCGACAACACCAGTGAAACACACATTACAATTTATAATTCGTTAGCTGAGGAGATTATAAGAAAAAAGACCACCGAACTTATTGCTTTAGCACCAGAGGTAATATTTTTTCCACAAATGTATCGGACTACAAATATGTAATTAGTTAATACTATATTATGATTGGTAACGCTTTACCGTTATTATTCCCCTGTTTTAGGAGAGACGATCCATGATTGATGAAACGATGAACAGAATAAAGGATTGAGAATTTGTGATAAAGATGTGGTTGTACGTACCAAGTGGTTCAGTGAAAAAAGTACTTTTCCGTCCGCAGAATATTAAAGAAGCAGACGTTTAGGACAAAAATATTACTTTTGAAATCGCTACGTTTTTATTCTGTGCGTCGAACAGGTTTTTCTCTTTGTAGTTATATGTGTATGTAGTAAACAATTCTAAACCTTTTATGAATCTATGTGTGAACTAATTCTGAAATAATTACTAAGTAAAATAAAAGATCGTTAATCTGTACACTGCTTTCAAATGCAAATGTCGTAGACATGTCATTTCCCGTCCTGATGACACGATATTAAAAATCCACATTCCGTGGCAAAAATGTTCAGTAGCTAAATTGCATATACAGTAGATGACAACGAAAAGATAATATTTTAAATCGGATTGTCAACAAGTAACATCTCGATGCGAGTTTACTCACAAACAGTGATATTTTAAATATTGTTGAAGAAAAAAGTGTGTTACATGCTATAGTACTATCTCACGGTAAAAAATAAGAACAAATTTGCTAAAATATCGCAGTTTATGTTAATAATTTAGTATATGAAAGGAAACACACTTTTAAATATCAATAAGTCTTGTTGTGACGGGGCCACTACTACAAATACAGGCAATAACAACGCCCCATCAACAACGCATACTCACGAAAATAAAGAAAAACCGTTGTGGAATGGATAATTATTTTTCCGCGGAATTTTATTAAACCTAATAACAACGGTGTTAGTTTTTCGAACGTTGTTATTAGTTTTAACAACGGCGTGAACTAAAATAACCGTTGTAAATAAATTTACTAATAACAACAGTTTATTCTATATCCGTTGTTATTAATTTAGCGCGAAATAATGAAAAGTAATAACAACGGGTATGAAAAACCCGTTGTTATAATGTGTTATTAATTTGGCGCATTATTTGGCTTAAATTAATAACAACGGATATGATTTTGTTGTACGTTGTTGTTAGTTGTAACAACGGATTTAACTTTGTTAACCGTTGTAAATAGGTAACCTAATAACAACGGTGAATATGAATAATAACCGTTGTCAATACTTTTAATAAAGATGAAAAAAATACAGAACACTAATAATACTGTACTGCAACACAAAAACACAAACACAAAGCGATTATACTGCATCACAAAACCACAAACACTAATAATTTATTGATTTCCTGATCGTCTCTTTGTCATCATCTCCGTCTGCTATTTCTTATTAATCAGGTATTCTAATAATTTTTCTTTATTGATTTCCTGAATTTCGTTTATTTGTGAATTAGTTGCCTTATACATTGCATTTTCTGAATTAGTTGGCTTATTATTGAATTAGTTTTAATTAGTTGGATTTTCTGAATTACTTGGCTTACTATATATACTACGAATGTAGATAAATGACTCGAACTTGGATGAATGCTGCGAATATGAGTGACCCAAACTATAAGGATGGTTTAGCTGAATTTTATGAAGTCGTTGCGAACAATTTGAATGGTTCTTCTAGTATTCCATGCCCTTGTGAAAGATGTGGTAATATTAGGTATATGGCTATTCCGGACGTTAAAATTCACCTAGAAAAGTATAGTTTTAGTCGATCCTATACCCGTTGGATTTTTCATGGGGAATCATTAGAGGAAGATAATAATTTTGAAGAAGATGATCTTGAGGTATACGAAAGGATAACTGATGATCCCGAGTTTGCCGAGTATGTTGAGTTGGAAGCAGACGAGTTGAATGTTGGGTCTACAGATAATGAAGAAAAAGATGATGAATCAAATGCTTTTGAAGATGAAAACATTAATTTGGATGACCTTGACAACATGTATGAGAAGTTGTGTGAGTCTGAAGCGCCTCTATACCCTGGTTGTAAGTACACAAAGATGTCGGCTGTGGTGAAGTTGTATAATATCAAGGGGGCAAATGGGGTTAGTGACACGTGTTTCACTAGTTTATTAGCCTTGATAAACGACATGCTTCCAGATGGTAATGTTCTTCCCGTTAAGACATATGAGGCTAAAAAACTAATTAGAGGGGTGGGTATGAAATATGAGAAAATACATGCATGTCCA
This sequence comes from Heliosperma pusillum, assembly GCA_022085475.1. NCBI lineage: Eukaryota > Viridiplantae > Streptophyta > Magnoliopsida > Caryophyllales > Caryophyllaceae > Heliosperma > Heliosperma pusillum. The sequence goes on along the minus strand of JAIUZE010030554.1, from coordinate 7,033 downwards.
AATGATTGCGTATTGTATCGAAAATTATATCAAAACTTAACCAATTGTCCGGTTTGTTTTGAGTGGCGTTATAAGGATAAGGAAGGGATCCCGGCTAAGGTGTTATGGTATTTTCCAGTGATACCAAGATTCATAAGGATGTTTGCGAATAGCAATGATTCAAAAATGTTAACTTGGCATGAAACTGGAAGAATAAATGATGGGAAGCTAAGACACCCGGCAGATGGTATGCAATGGAAATCGTTCGACGCTAAGTATCCCGATTTCGGCATTGAACCTAGAAACTTACGTCTAGCGCTGTCCACTGATGGAATGAACCCACATGGAAACATGAGTACCCAACATAGTACTTGGCCAGTAGTGTTGGCAATATACAACTTACCTCCATATGTGTGCATGAAAAGAAAGTACTTGATGTTGTCGTTGTTAATTTCCGGCCCTAAACAACCTGGAAATAATATAGATGTCTATTTGGAACCTCTTTTAGATGATTTGCGAATTTTGTGGGATAGTGGGATAGAAGTATTTGATGCATATAGGAATGAAACTTTCAATTTGAGAGCGATGTTATTGTGTACAATAACCGACTATCCGGCTTATGGCGACCTTTCTGGGCATACGGTGCATGGGAAAGAGGCATGTCCATTGTGTGGGGAGGATATCGAGTCTGAATACTTGAAGTGTTCTCATAAGTATGTGTATTTGGGAAATAGGAGGGGCTTGGATCCTGACCATTGTTATCGCAAGCAGCAGAAAGCATTTAATGGACGTCAAGAACATCGTCAACCTCCTAGAATTTTGAGTGGGCATGAAGTTTATCAGAAAGTAAAGCATATAGAGATAAAATATGGGAAGAAGAACGGCTCTAAATTGTCTACTCGTGGGTATAAGAAAAGATCCATATTTTTTGATAAACTTCCATATTGGCCTGACCTGGAGGTCAGGCATTGCCTCGATTTCATGCACATTGAGAAAAATGTCTGTGATAATATTATCAATACCCTCCTGAATGTTCCCGGTAAAACAAAGGATAACGCCGCAGCTAGGGAAGATATGCAAATGATGGGTATTAGGCTAGAGTTGGCACCACAGAAGAGAGGTAATGGTACATTTTTACCGCCAGCAGCTTATACCCTTTCACGGAATGAGAAAAAAGAGTTTTGTGCATGCTTGAATGGAATTAAAGTGCCACATGGTTATTCGTCCAACATCAAAAGCCTTGTGTCGATGCAAGATCTAAAACTCACCGGGTTAAAGTCACATGATTGCCACACTTTGATGCAACAATTACTATCCGTGGCTATTCGCTCCATTTTACCTGAAAAGGTACGATATGCTATTACCAGATTCTGTCTCTTCTTCCAGTCCATATGCGATAAAGTCATCGATCCCGATGATGCGGATTCATTGCAGGACCTCGTTGTCACCTCTCTTTGTCATTTTGAAATGTATTTTCCACCCTCTTTCTTCACTATCATGATTCACCTGACCACTCACTTGGTTAGGGAGATTTTGTACCTTGGGCCCGTGTACTTGAGATACCAGTATCCTTTCGAAAGATTGATGAAAGTCTACAAGGACTATACATCTAATCGGTATCGTCCAGAAGGTTGTATTGCTGAACGTGCTATATTAGACGAAGCTCTTGCATATTGTTACGCTCATCTCTCCCCTGAGGAGTTAATTGGCGTTCCAAAGAATCGTCATAGTGACTGGATGACCGGAAAAGGTATTAGGGGCCGGGTTGAAAAAATTGTGGCACGTGACATGTTACATTTAGCACATACGTATGTGCTAAACAACGAAGATGAGGTGCAACCTTATATTCAACAACACAAAGATGAGCTCAAATACAATCACCCAAACAAGAGCGAGATGTGGATTGCAAACGAGCATAAGAAGACATTTGGAGAGTGGTTTAGGAATGTTGTCTTGGAGTATAAGAATTTGTATGGTGATGACATCTCTCCTAGGTTACTACGTCTTGGGTTAGGTCCAAATGCCAGGGCCACTTTTTTCAGCGGTTTTGCTATTAATGGTTATACTTTTTACACCCGCGAGCAAGATGAGTTGAGCACAATGCAAAATAGTGGTGTGAGTTCTGAATTTGAGGCAATGCACTTTGCTACTTCAAAAGATAAAAACCCTATTTGGGGAAAATGCCTTTATTATGGTGTTATTCAAGAAATATTGGTATTAGATTACATTGATTTCACAATACCTCTGTTTCGATGTAACTGGGTTGATAACAACAACAATTGTGTTCGAAAGGATAAAATGGGATTTACGTTGGTCAATTTGGATAAGGTTGGCAATAATAAGGATGATCCTTTCATAATGGCATCCCAAGCTAAACAAGTGTTCTATGTCACCGATCCTATGGATAAGAAGTGGTCTGTTGTACTATCTATAAGGAGTAGACGGGGTGCACCCGATAATGGTGGGGATAATGATCAGGATGTCGTGTTTGAGGGAATGGATCACTCTTCCACTGTATCTTATTTCGACAATGTTGACAGTGATCATGATAACATTGAAAGCATCTATATGCGTGATGATCATGGTGAAGGTATTTGGGTTAACGAAGAAACTATATCAGGCAAGAAACGTCCCCGATCCTGAGGTGGTATTGTCTTTAGTTTTTGTTAGCTTTGGTCATTGTTAAAGATTCCCAAATTATTTAGCTTTTGGTCATTCATTATACATTCTCCATGTTTTGGTTTCTGCTAATATTGCAGTGTATAGTGCTTATGATATTGCTGTCTTTGCTGATTATTATTGCAGTGTATAGTACTTATGATATTGCTGTCTCTAATTATAATTAAAAAAAAATAAAGGTAAGCAACAACAACGGTTGTTGGAAATATACCCGTTGTGGTTAGTAATAACAACGGTTATTAACCATAAACCGTTGTCATAGTGTTTACTAATTACAACGGGTAGACTACTATAACCGTAGTCATTACTCTATCACAACGGTTTGTTTATGATAACCGTTGTCAATATTTGTAGATAGGAAACACACACTAATAATACGACTGTACTGCAACACAAAAACTCTATCACAAAGATCTATTAAAGGAAATGATCATTTTTCTGTCATCATCTCCCTTATTATTTTTTAATTTGTGAATTTGTGAACTATTTCTTGAATTTGTGAATGTCATTTCCTGAATGTCGTTTATGTTTTTCACCAATTCAATGTCGTTTATTATTAGCAAATTTGTTAATGTCATTTCCTGAATGTCATTCAATTCTAATTTTGCTTTATCGATTGAATAGCTTTGAATTGAATTAGTTTAATTACTTCTAAACTTAAGTCAAAAAACAAATTAACGTATCAACATTAATATTATTAAATAATAAGTTCAAACGGCGCCACACACAAATGGCGCCAAAACAACAACAAACAACTACAACCAAACAACAACAACCAAACAACCAAACAACTACAACCAAACAACAACAACAAATTAAATTGAGTCCGGGTAAATCTCCCGGATAGCTGCCACCACTAGAGCATATGCATCAATCGGGTCAGCCTCGGCCAGAGCCAACCCTTCCCACTGCTCTACCTGGGTCACTTCAACGAGGTCGACCCCATTTGGCCAACGGTAACGGTCATGTTCGGAAGCCACCCATAGATATGGCCCAGGCTGGTGGTCCGTGCTCTCAATAAAATCTTTTCGCCCATGCCCGGCCTTGTCAAACATTCTTGCCAGTTTGAATGCGGACGCACGATGAGCATCCGACATCCCAAACTCGAAAACGAGTTCCCCTGTAAAGTGCCTGCGATGATAATTTGGCCACATCTTCCTGATTAAATAGCCATTTCGAATAAGCGTATCACGGAGTTTTTTGTAACTTTTACACACAACGTAGCCACCCTCAATATGACAAGGCATTTCTTTCATGATGCAAGCATATGGTTTAGTAAAAGTTCCAGACATTTTGTATGGTTGATGTTAGTATTGAGGCTGGGAAATTTTGTATGGTTTAGCAAATATGATATTGATTAGCGTTGGGAATTTTGTATGTGGTTGATAACCTGCTTGTATTGAGGCTGTATTTATAGAGAGTTATTTATTGGAGTTATTTATTCACATGCATGCATTGGTTCACATGAAGGCATTGATTCACATGCATGCATTGGTTCCCAAAACGACTATACATTCACATGCATGCAGTACGTTATTGATTGAGTAAATGTGTGAATATGCAGTCAATGCATTTACTGCAATGTGCAGTCAATGCATTTACTGCAATGTGCAGTCAATGCATTTACTGCAATGTGCAGTAACCCTATCACAACGGTTGTGGTAACGAAAACCGTTGTGGTTAGTAATAACAACGGGTTTTTGTACCAATAACCGTTGTTATTGCGTAATAACAACGGGTTTTTGTACCAATAACCGTTGTTATTGATCAATATTATTATTTTTAATTAAAAGATATTGCAGTCCAAACCCGTGAATAAACAACAGCAGAACCAGCATTGATTAAAGCATCCATTGAACATCATCAATGGCAGCATAACCCCTCTATAAATACAGCCTCAAAACCCCTCCTTGAAATATTACATAACTACCCTAAAATTAATATCATCAATGGCAGCAGTTAACCTTCCCAACGATGAAACGACCCTTACAAAATTGATGGCAGATGAGGAGGAGGCTCTTGCCGTAGTTCCCGCTGATCATCACCCATTGATTAAAGGATCCATTGAACATCGAAGGGATTATTGGATTAAGAGGCGTGAAGCAGTCAGACTTGTCAACCAAGCGTCGTCATCATCATCGTCCTCTGTCTACCCACGTCGGCCTTATACTCGGAGGTTGGATGCCGCAAGAGATATGTTGAGCTGTACCCGTCCTACCTTATCTCCACACGCAAGACGTGTACTTGCAGGCATTGAATCTGTTATTGCAAAATACGAGGTTAATGATCCGGAAGTCATCAGTATCATCAATATTGTTCCGGATTGTTGGCAGTGTGAGAAAAGCTTTTTACTCTTAACCGGAATTGTTCCGGATTATTTAACATCTTTATTTATTTGATGTCGGATGAATGTAATGTTCTTTAATATAAAATCTAGGTTATTCCTAATGAAATCAATGAGAAAGAATGTTGTTTGAAGTGTTTGAATTGATGTTCAATATTTTGATGTTTGATCAATATATAGCGATAATCTACTATATATATATATATATATATATATATATATACATATATATATATAGAAGTATATAAAAAAGGGTTTAGGGTTTAGGGTTTAGGGTTTAGGGTTTAGGGTTTAGGGTTTAGGGTTATTTTGAAGTAACACACGTATACTAATAATGATACTTAATAATTAAAAGTGATCCGACCCGAAAATGATACTTAATAATCATCACGCGGATAATAAATAATGATTTCTATGGAATTAAATAAAATAACCTGATACTAGCTAGCGAGCTAATTAATTTTGGGTCGGACAGTTTCAGGTTTGTGATGCAAAAACGGCCCGTTTATTAGCGTACTTGAATTGGATGAACGAAGTCGATCGACCCCAGGCCATATATATATATATATATATATATATATATCATTATTATTTAATTTGGGAAACATTGACGTACGTGTATATATAATACTTGGCTTGCTTACTTGAATTGCATGTATGTGCATTGATGAATCTGTTATTATTGCAAATTGTAGTACGAGCGTCGTTAATTAGAGATCCGGAAGTCATCATCATTTAATTATTATATATATATATATATATATATATATATCATCATCAATAAGTAGTACATATATATATACGAGGTAATTAATAATGACACGTGCTGTGACAACCCTCGCGAATGCGGAAAGATAAAACATACAAGCATGTGGAAATCATATAGCGGAAATATGAAGTTTTTAAAAACTTTTATACATGCAAGGAAAGAATACGAGGAGCGTCATATATTACAAACTAGAGTACGAATTATACCACACCAAGAGACGAAGTCTCTCCAAAAGGTTAACAAGTAAAAGTGATCTTACATAATAGATGGGGTATTTTCGAAGTAGATGGGGTATTTTCGAAATAGATGGGGTATTTTCAAAATAGATGGGGTATTTTCAAAATAGATGGGGTATTTTCAAAATAGATGGGGTATTTTCAAAATAGATGGGGTATTTTCAAAATAGATGGGGTATTTTCGGAATAGAATTAGCAACTAGCTAAACAACGTCTAGAGGTGTTTCATCCAGGGACAACGCCCGCTAGCTCACACCCGAACCCATAATAGTCAAAGCAAAAAGCCATCCATGCGAGCAACCTGTTCATTCATGAAAAACATGAACGCCACAATCAGTGGGGAGTAACTCCGGGTTCTCCCAGCCATATCACATTAAACGTACATAGAAGAAAATACAAAAGTAAAGCATGCATATATATATACATGTGAGTTGCGATAAGAATAGATAGGCAATTCTATAGATAATGATAAGAACCTAAGAGGCACAAATCCGAATCCATCATGATATTCAAAGACTCGGGAAAGACACTCTTAGGCAATCGAATACGCTCACTAGGGCTTGCATCTCACCGTTAGCGGTATAAGATGATAAGATTGAGACTCAACAGACAAACCAAGTCAAGTCATGCGATGATCACATTAAAACCAACATATTATCATCCACTCACGAACCCAGACATTGACGGTGTCCAATCATGCAATGACCATGAACAATATCATGAAATCAGGCATTCAAGAACGACACAAGACGACAACTCTCACGGTAAATGAAACGCACTAGCATCGTGTACCTGGCAAGTATGATTAAAAGGCATCCACGGAATAAAGCATTTCCCGGAACGCATACACGATAAAGCATTTCGCGTATGTAGACTAATTTCCTCCTGGTAGGACGACGATAATAATACGTTCCTAGTCTAAATCTGGCCAGACTCTCGTAATAAAGCATGTTCCGATTCGACATGCGATAAAGCATTTCGCATCCAAGACTCGGGCTTATAAAATATATGCCGAGTACCCCAAAT
>JAIUZE010030553.1:0-32041 GCA_022085475.1 Heliosperma pusillum | reverse complement strand
GGAAACCAATTCCTTTATATAGTCCCCTATCACAAGGTATCCTAGTGTAATTAGGAAAGGTATTTTCTTCCCTAAAAACCCTCCATATGGCCGAAATTTTAGAGTATTATAATACTTTATTTTCGGTTCATATTTAGCTATTAATATATTGCAATTAATATCCGTATATTATTAATTATAAATATCCGTATATTTACAATTTTACTAATTCAACATATCCGTTTATATTTAATTTAGCTTGCAATATATATGACAATTAAATATAACCTTTTATATTTAATCGCGAATTACTGTTAATTCGGCTAAACAACATTATTTAATCTGTATGAAATAATTTTTTATCATCACATTGACTAACCGTTTAGTCAAAAACACTGACTAACCTTTTAGTCATATTATAAGGCATCAATATAATTATTTTCTCAAATAATCATATCTCTCGAACACATCCCATAGGTGTGACTTTTAGGGACCAGTTGATTACCGCCATCAGTATGACAATAACGTCAAACTTATCTAGCAAGCCAACCGTTATTGATAAACGTTAATCAACTGATTATTATACGAAGTATACCCTGTGAACCTACAGAGATTTATTTATGTTATTGCACTAACTGTGGAGGACACTGGCTCCAACAGTTATAAGTATGTCATCGACATATAGGACCAAAATGCAAACTTACTCCCACTGATCTTCAGGTATATACACTGATCAACAGTGTTTTCTTGAAACCCAAAGGAGGTAATGGTATTATGGAACTTAATATACCATTGTCGAGAAGCTTGCTTAAGTCCATAAATGGACTTCTTTAATATACAGACTTTGTCCTCTTTGCCATCAATAATGAAGCCTTCAGGCTGAGCCATGTAAACTTCTTCTTCCAAACTCCCATTCAAGAATGCCGTTTTCACATCCATTTGATGTAGCTCTAAATCAAAATGAGCTACAAAAGCTAAAATGATCCGTAATGAATCCTCCTTAGAAACTGGAGAGAAGGTTTCATTATAATCAATGCCTTCTTTCTGATTAAAGCCTTTAGCTACCAGTCTGGCTTTATGTCGTTCAATATTACCCAAGGAGTCGCGCTTGGTCTTAAAGACCCACTTGCAGCCGACAGCCTTATGACCTACTGGTAAATTGACCAACTCCCAGACCTCATTCTTAGCCATAGACTCCATCTCATCATTCATGGCATTAATCCATTTATCGGAATCATCACAATTCACAGCTTGTGAAAACGTAACCGGATCATTATCAATACTAATGTCAAATTCACCTTGTTGTAGATATACACAGTCATCTGAAGTAGTTGGCTTTCTAGGTCTTGTGGACCTTCTTAATACTATTTCAGGAGTTGTATCAACAACTTTAGTGGCAACGTTATCATTCTGGAGTGTAGGGTCATCAACGTTAGGTTCCACAGTATTGACTGGGTCAACATTACCATTATGTGGAACTTCATCAATTGAAATTGGGGGCAAAGAAACTGGAGTTGCCACCCTAACTTCATTGACTATGACATCCCTTACCTGATCACTCCCACTAACTTCGCCATTCTCAAGGAATTTGACATTTCCGGTTTCCACAATTCTTGTTTTGTGTGTAGGACAGTAGAACCTATACCCTTTAGACTTTTCTGGATAACCGATAAATAACCCACTAATGGTCCTTTGATCGAGTTTCCTTTCATTTGGATTATAAATGCGTGCCTCTGCTGGGCATCCTCATACATGCAAATGTTGAAGACTCGGTTTCCATCCTTTCCACAGTTCAAATGCGGTCTTTGAAACTGCCTTACTGGGAACCCGGTTTCCAACATACACAGTAGTCATAAGGGCATGCATCCACAACTTCATGGGTAAGTTGGTATTACTCATCATTGTCCTTACAGCCTCTAATAGGGTTCAATTACGCCTCTCAGCTACACCATTCATCCATGGAGAACCAGAAGTTGTGTACTGAGGGACAATACCCAAACTTTCATGGAGTTTTGCAAAGGGACCAGGATGTTGTCCTGATTCATCATATTTGCCATAATATTCACCACCTCTATCTGACCTTATGATTTTCACTTTCTTTCCTAATTGCCTTTCCACCTCCTTAATGTAAACCTCTAAAGCGTTTACTGATTGAGATTTTTCATGCAAAAGGTAAAGGTAACAATAACGTGAATAATCATCGATAAAGGTGATTTCTCTCCGCTCATGGAGGGAACATCAAATGGACCACAAATGTCTGTATTTATAATTTCTAGCAGTGCTTCTTGTGGACCCTTTCTTGGTGTGTTTGGTTTGCTTACCTTTAATGCATTCCACACACGTCCCAAAATCCGTAAAATCAAGAGAAGGTAACATATTGTTTTTAACTAATATGTTCATTATTTCTCTTGAAATATGGGCCAAACGTTTATGCCACAAGAAGGGGGAACTTTCATTAGAGCATGTATCTAGCCATCATGTATTAGAAGGAATTTCATCATAATTTGATTCGAAACATACTAAAGCCAAGGCTTACCCTTCTTTTCGAATCAATTCTTATGCTTTATGCAGTCTTGCTGAAAGTGCCCAGTTTCCTACAGAAAGAGCAACTTTCCCGCTTACATGATGCACATGAAGTGCCTGGGGCAAACCACCATTCTTACTTGAGGCATCAGCCTCATCTTTCTGTTTGATTCTTGCTGCTTCCTAAACCAATTTATTGGTCAATTCATTAACACTCCAAATTTCTTTAACGGAGTTGTAATGAAGGTGAAAAGCATCAAACTTATCTGGCAGAGAGTTGATTATAAACTGGGCAAGGAACGGATCCTCAACTTTCATGCCCAGTTTTCCCAATTTAGCTGCCAGATTCGTCATATGCAGCACATGTTGCTGCATGGTGGTCACATTCTCATTATACTTAGCAGTGGTAAGTTCAGACATAAGTCTTCCAGCTACCGCTTTATTGGTAGTCTGAAAGCGTTCCTTAATGATTTCCATGTACTTACTGGCTGTAGTACAGTCTGTCTCCGAAATGGAGGACTTAAAGTTTGGTGCAGTGGTAAGTCGTAAGAACTTTAAGCAAAGACTGTCAGGTTATTGAGAGAGCTTTGCAACGGTACTGCATTATGAACAATGCTCAGAACATTAGGCTTTGAGTTTATCACACAATAGCAATTATGACTAAGACTTGAGACTTAAATGAGTAACTTATAAACATTCATTAAGCAAGTGCAGTATCTGTGGACAACCTACGCATGCTTAATTACATAATTAAGTATACTCTCTTTAATGAGTGTTTCACTTTAATGTCAGGTTACCTGTGGGTAAAACCTTAATACAAGTTATTTCACCCCATTTAGATGCTTAGTCGGATATTCACTGCACAATTTGAGTCCACTGTGGTGAACATCAACATAATGTGAATGCCCAATTTAATTACATTATGAGATCTGATCGCGTACGAGATGAAATCACTGTGGTGAATTTCAACTCGTCATAATGCGAAGGTCTCCTTTAATCGATACATAAGATATAATTAATCTTCAATAAGAATGTATGCTTAGTCGGATATTCACTGCATAATTTGAGTTCACTGTGGTGAACATCAACATAATGTGAATGCCCAATTACATTATATTATGAGATCTGATCGCGTACGAGATGAAATCACTGTGGTGAATTTCAACTCGTCATAATGCAAAGGTCTCCTTTAATCATAATAACACAATATTATGCGAGCATACAATGAAAACGAACAATAAGTATCGAAACAGCACGGGAAGACCTCAACCGAGTAAGACATCAGCTCGATTGAGTAGAAAATAAACAAAAGCACCTCGATCGAGAACAACTTTAGCTCGATCGAGAAGAAAATAAAGAAGAACCCCTCGATCGAGTACAACTTTAGCTCGATCGAGTACAAGGCAAAACAAGACCCCTCGATCGAGTAACCAATAGCTCGATCGAGCAGGATCAAAAGCATAAGGGCTCGATCAAGTAGAACATTAGATCGATCGAGCAGAATTATAAATATAAGGGCTCGATCGAGTAGAACATTAGCTCGATCGAGCAGAATTATAAACTTAAGAGCTCGATCGAGTAGAACATTAGCTCGATCGAGCAACATCATTGTTAAACCATCTCGATCGAGTGAAGCATTAGCTCGATCGAGTATGGTATAGATCATACGACATTCATACGCAACAATAATCACAATAAACCATACAAATCGAATTAGGGCAGTGCAAAACATCATCATAAATCATATAATAATCATCATAAATCAAATAAAAAGAAATAATTCGATTAGGGCAGCGGAAACGATCATCATAACAGGATACGTTATCAATCATGAGGGTATACAATCAATTATGAATGAATATTACAACATCATGGTTAAAACATTAAATTCATTCATAAAAACATAATTAGAACATTAATCAGAATTACAACTATAATCACAACCATGCTCTGATACCACATGTAAACATAAATTATAGGATCTTGATTAAAGCAATAATTACTGAAAGGTACTTACGTGGTGCAGTAATCAGATCTGATAATAAAGTTACTTGAGAAAGATGAAGAATAAACCCTTATTGCTTTGCCTTCTCCTGCCTTCCTTATTCTCTAATTCACTTCCTTACTATGTGTTTCTTAATATGAATGAATTAGGTTAAAGCACAAACAGGTGTGCTTATATAGAGAGGTGGCGGGAGAGGCTTAATAGAATAAGTGGGCCTGATGTTAATGGCCTGTAAACATTAACCGTAATCCACTTAAACTAGGACTCCTATTAAAAACCCGAAACAATATATTTAACTATTATTTAATTACGGTGACTTATATTAGTAATTAGGTCCACATAATAGAGAATTAAATAATAATTCTTACACTTTCTAGTTTAAAGTCAGATCTTATCATATTGGTCATATTTCTCTTTAAAATTAGACCCTTAGATTTAAGTAGCTTTACATAAATGGTTAGGTTTCTTCCTAGGGTTTATCATTTGTATCATGTAATGCTCTATATAAAGTGTCCTTAGTACTTGTAATAATTAGATTATGTTGAATGAAAAAAAGATGAGATTTTTCTCAAGTTTAAAGCTTTTCAACTTGTGCTTAGTCTGTAGTTGAGAGTCAGGCCTGATAACATCCTGTGTATATACTATGGGTGTTGATCAAAGTCTGTTAGTAAGGCTAGTTTGATCTGTCCTAGGTTGTGATTAAAATAATATTGTTGTTCTTAGTCGGCTGTGGGTATTTGTTAGATTGCTTTGTTTATCCCTTCCTTATAGTTGTTGCATTTGTCAAATCAAAGAAAATTATACCACAAAAACAATTCTATTCTCATTGTTGGTTGCTTTAACTTTCAGATTTGCTTGTTGTTTGCATCAAATATACAAGCCTTAATTTATCTATGCATTAATCCTTCTTCCATGCTCTTTTAGTCCACAAAAAGAAGCTCACAAAACAGCCATCAACCTTCCATTTTGATAAGAAATTCAATGATATTTACACAAGTTGAAACTCTGATTCTAAACACCCCCTTAAGTTGTTTGTGTCAACTTTGAATCCCTTAAAACATAAGAAACCCCCACTATTACGCTGTATTCGGGATCTGGATTTTTGGTTGTGACCTCATTGCTATCTTCGTGATGATTTTAATTTGATTGGTGGCTTTCAGTTTGGATTTTTATTGATGTGTCGTTATTAGTTTGAGGTTTAATAACAGATAAGGGAGACTATTGCTGATGATTGGGTTGCATAAATTTAGTGATCTCCTACGGTTTTGTTTCTGGATATAAAGACGCGGAGGATAAAGTTGACTGAAGGAAAGTATTGGTATAGGGATCATCCCAAGGAGATTATTGTCAAATTTTGACGAGGTTGAGCAAGTATATCGGGAAGACACTTGAAGATGAATTTCACAAAATGTACATGCCGAAATAGGGTGAGAAACTGGATATTGAACTACTTACCCTTAGAGTAGTGTTTCAATTGTGCTAACATTTCCATGCATTTACAGCAACTCATTTTGTTCTACCGTCTCTCTCACGCAAGTTTTCCCAATTTCCTATTTCTATTACTCATTACTCATTCCTCATTCACCTGGTTACTAGTTTTCTCCCTCATATTTATTTTAATAATCGTTTGCCTTTTCCGGTTAATTTTAATGCAGTTGCAATTGTTGAGAACGAATAACATCAGGCTCGATTTCAGCCACCAATGTTGTTTAACTATCTATCTCTTCAGTTTTTATGTTGGTGTACTGATCTGAATAGGGAGTAATAATTAGGCATATCACCCTCTCTCAATTGTGCTGTATTTATTTCTTCGCTTACCAATTTACATTAATGAATCATGCAGTATTTTTTGGGCCAGAGTTGAGGAAACACTGATATGGCGTGCCTATTCCAAGTGGCAAGCGCTCCCTCAGAGATAGACTTCGATGGTATTGCCAAAGATAGGAGTGGACCTTATAATAAAGCGTTCTGTATCCATATCTTTGTGCTATTTGATATCGCATTATTAGAATTACTATACTCTTCTGTCCAGAACAAACTTTGGATTTTTCTATTTCAATTTTTCATCAGCTTTATATTAAGTCTTCTCTGTCTTAATTCTTTCATTATGTAATCCATATATTGTGTTTCCAAATCGTGGGCAGTTTGGGGAGAACACAAGTCTTAGTCGGTAATACCATATGTAATTGTTATGCTTTTTTGTGATTCATGATTTGATAACTTGTTACCGTTCCAATTTATGGACAAAAACAGTGGCTGAGAACCTTTTGAACAACAAACAACATTTTATTTGATAATTAGTTACATTACTTTAATTATTATTCTCAAATAATAGCCATCACCTTAACCTTGAATGTGTCTTTAGCTAAAATCTCTTTTTCATTGGTGTATCATGTAAGGGACAATTTTTCACTTTCTCTAATTTTTGGCGTCTTTACGTGCGTTAACAAAGATCGATCTCTGAGCTTGACTTAAGTCACTTAAGGCCCTGCGTTAAGTTAGTTCCTAGCTCTATCTTCGCTCAATCTCATTTACAGTCTATTTGTGTCAGTTTGTGTGAGTGGTATTGTTTTGAGGAGTACTTATGGTGTATTGATAACACAAGGGTAGGCTGCAAGATTCTTACTACCCTTTGAAATATGCGAGAGCCTCCCTTATTCAGTAAAGTCATTATGCTGCTGTTAAGTCAACAAGACCCCCTTGAGTCATTATGCTTTGTTGTTTTCCCTTGACATGTACTGTTTGGTTGCCTTAAGATTGTTGGCAACTTATGTGAGCATTGGGTTTATACTTGCTATCATTTGGAATTCCAGGTGTGGCCGTGTGGATAAGACTTGACTCTTGCGTTTTTCCGATGGTTTCTTCAAATCAAGTTTCATCACAACCATAGAGGTTAGGTGTTGATATCTCTAAATTTATCAGGTGTTATGCTTGGACTACTTTCTTTCATACCATTTGAAAAGATGGTCATTTTCCTCGGTGTGTGATAATCGATCTTTTTTTTTTTTTGCAGTATCGATTTTAAGATCCTAACCATTAAGTTTGATGGCATGCAGATTAAGCACAAATATGGGACATTGCTTGTCATGAAAGGTCAGGACCATCACAATCGGTATTCTTTCAAATTTTATGTCTTATCTTTTATTAAATTAAAAATTAATGGTCGCCCATTTTAATGTTGTAGAATAAGTCTTGAAACATCAATGATTTATTTTATAAGTATTATTCCGAAAAGAAAGTTGATTTGTAGAAGTCTGGTTCCTTTCTCTGTAATTGACATTTATTTTTGAATACAGTAATTAGAAATTCACTCAAAGTTTCATTCTTTTAAGTTGATGCTTGTATTTGTCTGTGACTAATTTGGTTCTTTAATATATTTTGGCATATAGAGAAACCATGGTTGCTAAACAAGATCCAAACTTTAACATCATTATTGGTCAGGGTTTTGGTAGTAATAAAGATATGAGTTTTAAAGCACCTCAGGTATATATACGATCTCAAAAATCAACCTTTTATTGTTGTTTATTTGTGATTCCACAGTGTTTTGATGGTTTAAAGTTTGATTATATAGTGTATGTTTGTTAAATTATAGTATTCTTGGTTGAAATTATGATCGAGTACAAATTGTTATTTAAGACAGTTATAATAAGCGTGAAACTGATCTAAAAAAAGCAGTTCTTGTGGCCGGTTAGTAATGAGCATTGATTAGCATTAGAGGTGTGTTTCTGAATCTGTTTCAATTTACGACGGTCTTAAGAGAGATTTTTTGTTGAATATTTGAGAATTCTTAATTACGATGGGTGTAAGCTTGAAATGGATCTAAAGAAACCACTGTAGTCGGTTGGTAATGCACAATGATTGGTGTTAAAGGTATGGTTTTAAATTTGTTTCAACTTAAGTCAGCCATAAGAGTGATTTTTTAATAATTGAATGTTTGGAAGTTCGAAATCAATAAGCTTCTACTACAATCGAAATGGAGATTACATGTGTTGATTGCCAGTTTTTTGTGTTTTGAGTGGAAAAGAGAGATAAAGTGAATTAGAAGAAAGAAAATAGTGTTATCTGCTCAGAGCACTTCTTTAGTACATTTGATTTGTGTGATTTGTTTGTTATAGATTCGAAAGTTTAATTTAGATATGTCTTGGATGCTGATTTAAGACAGAAATGTATTTGATCATTGAAGTAGCATGATTCTCTTTTGTTCATATTGTGATCAACAAGAATTAATGTTGAAGCATTGGGTTCCCCACCCGTTTGAGCTAAGATTTGTGTTTGTATAGTATAGTAGCAGGTCGTAATGCAGTATCATTCTGAACTTCGGTTTTTTTTCTATTCAAGTCTTTGCTTGAGATAAAATCATCTAGTTTTACAATGGTGAATTTTCCAGGCAATAATTGAAGGGGTGAAGGTTTATAAAGTTCTATATGATAGACCGGGCTATGGGGAAAGTAATCCGCACTTAAAAAACATCACTGAAGAGTGAAGCTTTAGATATCTAGTAAGTCGCAGATCATTTAGAATTAGGATCCAAATTCTTTTTGATTAGAGTATCGTTGGGGTCATATTGGAATTGTCTCCAATATATACCACACAGGTGCCATTTCTATTAATAGCGTTTTTGATCGAATGAGCCATTTTTAGGTCATGTCGACTTCAGTTAATCCTTATGGCCTGATATTGTTGTTGTTGTTGTTGACAGGTGAACCAGATCCTGACTTTGCGGAGCTTGATGCAGACCTTTATGTTTTGGCCAATGGCTCAATTTTACCATCTCCTCCTTCCCCTTTTTACATTCCACTTTCAGCTCCTTCCTCTGTCCATTCTACTAATTTTTGTAGTTTAAATTCTTTTTACCCTTTCTAACTTGATGATCCGACTTTTGCTCAATAGATTTGCTTTTCAAGTGCGTGTCTTCTGTAACACAGTTTAATGACTGACTTGTGTGGCATTTTCATAGTTTTTTAGATGGTTATTTTTACAATTTTATAAATTCGTGAATCTTTAACCAAAGACACGACATTTGTTTTAACTCTTATTATCTACTAGATGATACACTCATGATTATGTGCTCACTGTTGTAGTTTGAGATGCATGGGGAAGATGTTTCCTTATAAACTAAGGTAGAGAAGGTGACTACTCAATATTGACCATCACTCCTTCAAGCAACCAGTAATGCAAATTTATTGTTAAATTCATGCATGGTCTCATACAGTTAGAGATTGTAATGCTTTCTTAGTTTTGCTTAGCTTGTGCCGATCACTCCTTCAAGCAACCAGTTAGCTATTTTTATTCATATATTTTCATGGCTTAGCTTGTGCCTCCTTGTATGTTTAGATTTATTGGTTAATATTCAAAGCGTGTAGATAGAATAAATCTTTTGTTCTTGTGGTAAAGTTAGTCCCTTGCAATGACAATCCCATGATGATGGGAAGTTTTTTAATGGTCATGAAACCGAACATAGTCTTTTCATTAAAATTTTTGCCAAACCTCTCATGTTTTGGTAGAAAAGAAGTTGATTGATGTCTAACCTCTCATGGTTCAGGTAGAGTTGAAGTTGACGATATAGATGGAAAATGATGGAGAAATGAAGGACCTTGAGACTGCGGACACTGAAGGATCCACCAAAAAGGAACAAAGCACGGGCAGAGATGAAGAGATGTATTTTTTTTAGTTAGGGTATCATATTAGATCATGGGCTCATTACTAATTTTTCCTATGTTTGTAAGTTGCCCTGCTGTGTTTGTCTTCAATTGCTCCTCGTCTGGCTTCTTCCTCCATACCTTTTTACAATTTCTTAACTGATTTTCATTGCTTTGCTTATTTTTAGTTCCCCTTCTCCTGCTGGCTTTTGCGCATAATTCTCACCCTCATATTGATGTTTTGTTGATTTTGTAGGTTTCCGTCCATGGAATTAATTTATTATTTGGTTATGTTATGTGAATTGATTAATATGTTTTGTTTACTTATTTTTTTTAATGTAAATTTTTCCTATCTCTATTTTGCATCTATTTTTTATTTTGGTATTGCTGTGAATCAAAGCAACTCACTTTCTGCAAGAATCAGTCATGGTATTCTTATACTCTTGCTCTATTTCTTCCTTTTCAGTAATGTCTATATTTATTTTTTACAAAAAGTTTCTGCCTCTATTTACATATGGAGTGTGTTGGTATGTACTCCGTACATCTTATTTACGAATTTTCTGGAAATTCAGTTTACTGCCTTGGGTATACCATCCATTTGCTCGGTTGATCAATAAATAAAAGGGCTATAATTTTGAATAGGTATCAATGTACTATGATTAAATATTGCTTCGCTACTATTATTTACATGTATATCTATGGGCAAATTGTAACATCCGCCTTTAATTATTATTAGTTAATCAGAGTTTTAGTCTTAGATTAGAATTTTCGTAGTTCGGTTAAATCCGTGTCTAATCCGTCGATTCTAAGCCCATATTCGAGTTCTACTAAGAAAATTAAGTGGGTTAAGTCCCATAATAAATAATGGACCTTTGATTTCCTTCACCCACCAAATTAAACCCATTAACTCTCTTATTACATTCATTTTTCAGCAAACACAACTTCATCTTCTCCAACATAAACCCTAAACCTCCATTTTTCCTCTCATAAAGCTTCAAGCTCAAAACCATCATAACTTCTTTATTACTTACTCTTTTTTGTTGATTCTTCTTGCTTTCTTCCTCTTTTCTCTTTCTCTTTCTTTTAAGGTAAGAAAGACTCTCCCTTGTGCAATTCCGTTTTTCCATGTTTCTCAAAGATGAATGTTAGTCATCTTTTGTGGTATTTTTGTAGGAGGAGATCTTCAAGACCTGGATAAAGACTATTTCCTTATCGAAGAAGAGTTAGAAGAGTGAGGAGCAAGCAAGGTAACGTAGACGGGTTACTCGATGTCACATCTTATGTGTGTATGTGTTTAAGATACATTTTCAAATGAAAAGATGAGTTCTTTATGTTACATTAGCATGAATTGGTGACTACATATATTTTGAATTCTTCTCATATGCTTAACTTATGTAAATTTATGTTAATGATGTTGAATCCATCTTATTATTGGTTAAGCTTATGTTTAATATCTTAAATTTTGGTCTCATAATGTTTTAATGATTGTATGGGAAGATTTGCAACTCATATGTTGCATAAAATGAGGTTTTGTAATGATTGATGTTGGTAAACGTAAATGGGTGAAATTAGATTTGGAGTAAACTTGTGTTTTGGATGATTTTCATACAAAGGGAATCCCAGTCGGTCCACCGGCCGCCGGCCCCCCAACGGCTGGGAACCCCCTGATGTGAATTGTTGAACTTTTGGCAAAATTCGACCAAGTGTAATCCCAGCCTCGGGCTGCCGGCCCCCCATTGGCCACCCGTCTGCGTCGACATGTCTGGGAGTCCCCTTGTAGTCTTATTATTAGTTTTAATGTTGAGGTAACTGAAAGTCCTAGACCTCTAATTAGACTCCTCTAATTAGTTCATTAAATTACATTAGCTTAATGATTTAGGATCTAGTTATGATGCATGCAAATATATAAGCATAAAAGAAAAGATAAGACGAAAACATCCTTACATTGTGAATTTTCGGTTCAATATGGGCACAATAAGAAACCCTTCTTATTGTTCTTGAGCATGGAATTAGTGGATGATCCTCCATAAACCAACCTCCAAAGTAGAAGGTCTCCTTCTTGTAGCACCCAAGAATCAACCCAAATGATCTTAGCTTATTATTAACTAGATAATAAGTAAGACATAATACTACTAATATTGTTGTATTACTACACTAGTAATATGTAGAGAATATTAGTGTATATGAGTGTTTAGAGAGATATATGAGGTTTTAGTGAGAAGATGTGAAAAATGAAGAATCAAGTCAAATGAAAAAATGAGCAACAAATGCTCCATATAAGAGCATTTGGCCGGTCATCACTAGGCCCCAAAGTGGGTGATTTTTTTCTTATTTTATTCACATGTATAATGGTAGAGTATGAGATTGTATAATGATAATGATCATGTGCTATACATATCATAATCTTATGGTGGAGTGTGGATTTAGTAGAGAATAAACATGATTGTTTTCTACTAGCTAAAACCGGTCCACATGTGCCCAAAATGGACCATTTTGATTTTTGATATAAGTCTCACAAATACTTATTAATCATATGCTTAATTATCTTGTATTATTAAGTGTTAATTTGATCATATAACAATTATATGACTCAAATTAATAAATGATATATACTTAACTTTTAAGTGATATTTTACCATTAATCAATTTATAATGGGTCCTACAATGCCCAGTTAGTTTATTTTACAACTCCTTGTAAATATAATTAACTAATTACCTCTATCTTAAAATATATGCATAACCTCAACTTATTTAATGAATTAACGATTAATCACTTAATAAAATCTTATTTAATCGTATTAAATAAGACGTAAAATTTATTTTGTCAATTATCGTATGATTGACTAATAAACTTAAATAAACTTAAGTGGAATGAGTTCCTAACTAAATTTCCAAAAAATAACTCTCGTATCTAAACGTACATATCAAATATATGTAATGCCGTAATTAAACTGTATCATATACAAATAATTAGTATTCTATTTGGATCTCATCCTATAGGTGTGACCTAAAGGGATCAGTTGATCACCGCCGTCGTACGATAATAACGTCAAACTCTAGTCAGTTGAGCGTTACCGATTTACGTTAATCAACTGACGTGGAGTATCAAAATATACTAATCTTGCCACGTATATTTCAAATAAGATTTATTATATAAATGCACTATTATGGAGAACACTTACTCCAACAATCTCCCACTTGTCTGATACAAGTTGTGCATGTAGCAACACTATTGCGGATGACTCCTCCTCCTATAATTTCTCCCACTTGTCTCGACAAGTTGTGTGCTACCGATTCTCTTGTCTCTTTTGCGTCACATCCTCCCACTCATTGCAAGGTGTCTTACAGGTCGCACTTGCGATTGAAAATTATAAATAGAGTGGTTTTCTCGATCTTGTAGAGTAACTGTCTGATCGGAAAATCACCAGAGATCTCTTCCGAGCGTGGCCACGCATTTCCAGTTACTACTCCTCGAGTGGCCCGAAGATGTTAATACCCAACGTGGGTGGACAATTCCTGTCGACCCATCTTACACTGTATGATGCAGATCAGCATGACCCAGAAGATGCCCATCGGCCTCCTTTCACGGCACGACCTAGGACAAAAACCAAAGTCAATCGGAAACTACACCGACTAAGGTAAATGGTCGCCAGTGTAAAGAATAGACTCATAGGAATAAAATAGAAATCCCCGCCACAACCAGGCTTCAACAATTTTTATAAGGGACTCTAATATGGTCACTGCCCAACAAAGTGTCTCAACAGTCTGTCTATGTAAACGACCAGTCATCTTCTTGAACCCATGGTGCTGAACCAACCATCGATCGACTTACAAGTAGAGCTGGCAAGTCTGACCCGACCCGAAACCCGAGCAAAACCGACCCGACCCGACCCGATGACGACCCGTAACCCGTTGACGACCCAAAAATTAGTGACCCGAAGCCGAACCCGAACCCGACCCGACATTGACCCGACCCGATATTGACCCGATTAAATTGACGCTATGACAATTATTAACCTTAATAATGATCAAAGTTAAAGTGATTTATTGTTTAAATTGATATGTTTGACTTAATAATGAATTAATTAAACCAAATAATAATTTAAAACTAGATTTAATGGAAAAATATTGAAATATTGCGAAAAAATAACCGGACCCGATTACGACCCGACCCAAACCCGACCCGACCCGATGTATCATTTGACCCGAAAATGATCCGACCCGATAACGACCCGAACCCGACCCGACCCGACCCGAAAGGGTTGTCTGACCCGATACGACCCGAACCCGATACGACCCGAACCCGACATGACCCGACCCAAACCCGACCCGACTGACCCGATTGCCACCCCTACTTACAAGCTAGTCACTTCGAGATAGACGTCACCTCAAATGAGTGACTAGGGACAAAACACTGAGTTCATCATGTTTACTTGAATTGGGTTCAACTTTTCTTTCAAACAATTTGGATAAACAAAGTATTAAAATTTAGTCAAACTAAATACGGAGTTTTTAATGAAACTCTAATAATAAATGCGATTATCTAATATTTGGAAAAATTGATACGCTATCAATAATTTCATATTTCATAATCTCTAGCAATTCAGGTATATATTTCAATCCCCATTGAAATGACATGACTATCATGTTCAGCTTGCAAAAGCATAGCTAATGGATTAGCAATACTTGCATCTTTCCCATATTTCTGATTGTTATTTCTCTTTGTCTACGTAATCTCATATTACATAAAACTATCTGAGTACGTGTCTAGGTCTGAATCCAAACTTAGGCCCCTTAGTCTAAAGGTAGCTCCCACTGTTTTACCAGTATAATGGGATATGATATACAGCTATAGGAACTACTTCTAGTCCCTCTAATACTGTCGAATTCAAGCTACTTTCATATGCATCATCATATGATGCAATGTACTCCATTTCCGTTGTGAAATCCGCAATGATAAACTGCGTGGAACATTTCCAACAGATAAATCTTCTATAAAACACAGCCAGTTCATGATTTTAAATCACTTTGATCAGTTTGGAAACTGAAGTCTGTGTAACCCCTTACATACAACTCAATGTAAACTCCAAACACATGGAACATATCTTTAGTCCTTCGCAAGTACTTAAGGATGTTCTTTATGGCTATCAAGTGACTCTCACTTGGATTTGATCGCAAACGATTTGTCATGCTCAAAGCATGCAAAATGTCGGATTGAGCATACATCACAGCGTATATAATTGATCCCGCAGCGGAAGCAAAAGGAATCAATTATTATGTGTTCAACTTCCTTGAACTGGTCAAAGATCTTATCAACATAAGAATTTTGACTCAACGCTGATATCCTTTTAGATTTATCTTCATAAATCCAGATATCTAAGAGATGTATTCTACTTCTCCAAAATCTTCCATCATCTAAAATGATCAATATGTCTCCACATATAAGACTGATGAAAACCACATTACTCCCACTAAATTTCATGTATAAACATAATTCCTCAAGATATCGAGAAATATCTTATGGACACACTAATTCCAACTATTTAGTGCTTACTAAAGACATCCTCTTAAGCTTGCAAATTAACTTAGGATAATTAGGATCTACGAACCCACAGGTGAATATAAAATATACTACCTCTTCTAGAATCGTATTCAAGAAGGTGGTTCTTGAGATCCAGTTGACATCATACTATTATGATATGCTTTAATCGCTAAGTGTTATCGAATGGATCAAAGCATTGTAATTGGTGTAAACTCTTTGCCTACCAATTTATGTTTGAAGACATTTTAATGTTCATTCATGCATATTTCGATCTTAAAAATTAATTTACACTAAAGAGCTCGTACTTCTTCCAGTAAAATTAATCAGGTCACATTCATGACCATCGTGCATGGAATCCATTACGAATTGACTCTAAGCCATAGCATGAAGTTGGGACTAGAAACAATCTCTTGTAATTCACAGGTGAGTCACTCTCTTGTAATTCCACTTGACCTCCTAGGTTTCGAATAAACAACTACTGAACAAGCAATGAGAAATTTTTTCCGGACCATATGCTCAGTTTGTGGCTCTAGAAACATTTTCTCCCACTCTGTCTTATCAAGAAATAATCGTATTTTTATTGAAAGACAACATTACGAGTAACAAACGCTTTGTTCTCGTGGTCAATGTAGGATTATTGAGCACTTGTTTCATTCGGATGACTTATAAATTAGGTACGCTACCTATCCATATCGTATATGATATAAAATCCAACTGTTTTAAATGTGCTTTGATATGGTGGGAAAAGAAATAGAAGACAAAAATAATAAGATCCCAAGGTTAGTCAAGTGGCTCAGTTTGACTTGACAAAGACAAAACAATATCGTATAAGGTTCTGTTTCTCTATTCAACAACACTTTATCTCATAAAGTGTGTTAGAGAAGTAAACTCAATACTTTTGGTGAAAATCAAAGTCAATACTTAGATATTTATTGTTACGATTTGGTCGGAAGTCCTTGATCTAATACTCTTGTTATTTAACTACTTCTCATTGAAGCTATTTGAACTTTTCAAAGATTTCTCATATCACCTCATTAAGTAGAATCAAATATAACATCTACTTAAATCGTCGCTAAATAAAGTGAAGTAGTCATAACCATCTCTAGTTGTGATTGTTATTGGACCACACATATCATTATGTAATAAGGCCAATAACTCACAAGTTCGATTTCCTTTTCAATAAAAAAGGCACGAATCATCTTGCCTTGAATACAAGATTCACACACATCATAATATTCAAAATCAAATGGTTTAGGGATAATAGTCAATACTAGCCTTTTAATGTGCTACACAATCCAGAAATAAGATTAGATTAGGGTCAGTAATTTTGAGCCTTTTACAATCTATATGACAAGTAATTTCTAGTTTAGGTCAAGAATATATTTACCTTTGATTGATATGGCATAACCATTGGCCAAGTATATGCATAAAAAGGAAACAACGCTTGTTCCATTCACAAAAGTGAAAACACTTGTGTCGTACACTAAAGTGGATACTATATTCTTTATTCAGAGGTCATGTACATAATAACTTCTATTAAAGTATACCTCTAAATCCAAAACTAGATTGATCACATTATAACTTTTATATGTCTCTATAGAAATAAAAACTACAATAGTTCTATTTCCCTTGTAGGTCGGCATTTAATCATGGCTAGTAGTCACACGAATCATCATTATATGCATTGAATACATTGATGAGAACCATAATAGGTATCTAATACCCAAAAATTGCATTTAGCAAAATAAATGTCGATCATATAAATATTATGAATGAAAGTACTTTTAGGTGTAGTACACCCAATTTCTATTTCTCCAAAAACTTGGGACAGATTCTTTCCTAGTGTCCTACACTGTAATAATAGAATCATCAAAAGGTGGGTTCGACACCTTGCTTGGTTTTTGACTTTACTATTCAAAATAGTCTTGCCTTTTTCCCTCGCCTTGTGCCAACATCGTGCCAACCTCGTCATATTCTTAACATTTAAGAATAAAGTATCTTTTTAGAGCTCCCACTCACTTTCATGAATCTGTAGTTAGACAAGTAGATTAGAATTATAATGAAGACTATTCTTCATTTCATTCATGGTTTTAACTTCAAAAAGATAAATCTTTCATGAAGTGACTACGGTATTTGGTTAATCACGATTTCAAATAAATCGAGAAACCTTGTCGTCCCAACTGATTTGGCCTCTTTTGAGGTAAGCCTCGATAAGGAGCATTATGACGACATACCAAAAATAAAAATATTTCCTTTGGAGCAAGAATGAAGATTGATGCACCATTGTAATAAGAAAACGTCATTTTAAAAAATTTCAAAATGATTTTGACAAAGTATGACATATTCATATATTCTTCATAAGAGACATTTGCAATGGTGAATATGAGGATCAAAAGGAAAAATTCATTTTGTCTTTAGCTATGGTGGTTTAAACAGAGATTTAAATCGCAATCAAAATGCTACCGTATAAAATAATGGAAACTACTTTCCATAATTGAACTGATTTACAAGTTCGTAGAAGGAAAAAAATATATGTCATTTGCGCGTATAAAATAAATATGAACGGAAAATAAACATTCATTGCTTATATTTAATTCACTTGTAAAACAACTTTAACAAGTCACTCATATAATGACCCCTCACGAAATTATATAAGTGATTGCGAGACCCGCATTTTAGATAAAAATGAACATGTTATGTCACTTTTATGTAATAAACGGTAAGTCAACATTTTGACTAATTCTACCCTTAGAACTCTCGGTCGACGGATTTCAACCAAATTCATCTAATAGTCCCGGGATAACGCTTATCTCGTTGAGTCCAACCCAATTTAGGCGTGTGATCGCATCACCCTACTTACCCGAGGTAAAAAGGGTCCACGTCGTGGTTGCCCTAATGAACACGGGGTTCATAGGTGCTTCAATTGGTAAGGCTAAATCTCAATTTATTTTAAGTTATGTGAGAGGTCTTGTCAATTTAGTTATTAATTCCCTATAAGTGAACTAAATCGGTGAATTTTGAATAACGTTGAATTGACAATCGAGAAATAAAGTAAAAATGCATGTTGGCGATTTTGGCATGAGCGAAAAACAGAAAGCAAACAAATAATAAATCCTAGTATGGCCACCTAGCTAATCTAATTAACTAGACGATTACAAAATCGGAAACCAACTCCTTGGCCCCTTGCCTCTTCATGGAACACGCTTCAAAAGGCACCGTCTTTTGGAACACTGACTTCGGGAATCTCCGTCTTCATAATAATTAATTACAAAAAGATACAAATAAAATTCCTATTATACATTTGATCAAAAAATGAAATTAAATTATTACTAACGGCGATACGAGATCGCAAATAAAATTACAACCGAATCGATATTCCCTTACATTACGGGTAATTACGATTAAAATAATCTAGGCCATACTAGGTACAACTTGCATTAAAATTAAATAAATGAAATTCATTCATTCAACAATAACAACATAAATAAAATGCTGTAAAAATCATGCCAAAATCGCCCTTAATACTTATCATGCTCATTCTAGCTCGGTTTTATGGATTTTATCGATTTTTAACCATTAAAAATCAATAATCAACACTTAAATCGTATTTAAGCTCAAACTAATTATCTAAACTGATTTAGAACACAAAATTAGTCCCCACTAATTTTGTTTATATTTAATTAGTTTGAATTGATCGTATTTGCTAAATATAGAGGTTTAATCACAACATTTATGAAATAAACCCAAAATAAAATATAAAAATCATAAAAATATGAAACCAAAATTTTTTTACATTCTGGAACATTTTCAGGAACTCCAAAAACCAAAAATATTTGCCCAAAAATTTATGAATCAATTTTATGAACAAATAACTTTGTATTCAACGGTTGTATCCAACAAAAACCATTAAATATAGTAAAACAGTGAAAAAAATTACAAAATTTCACCAAGATGATATATATCATATTATAAAATGTAAAAAAAAAATTCAAGAGGATAAAAGGACGTTTCAATTTTCTGAACATAATAATCTCACTTTATTGACCTTTATCTCATAAAAATCAATAATCATGCAAAACTTAATTAAAAATCACAAAATTTTACATACATTATGTACAACATTCATGTGAGATTATATAAAAATTTCATGACCAGAATCAACATGCAACCAAAAATTCATGTTAACATGATTTAAAGGCCATAAAACAAAATAAATAGCAAATTAATCCCTAAAATCACCAAATTTGACCACAACCTTTTTGAGGTCAGTAGGTATGCATGCAAATCAAAAATTTCATGCAAACCAATTTTTAACACAAATTTTCAATTTTACCCAAGTTATCGTATAACTCGATTTTAATGCTTAAAATCAACATGCATGTAACAATTGAGCTCTGATACCACATGAAAGTCCTAGACCTCTAATTAGACTCCTATAATTAGTTCATTAAATTACATTAAGTTAATGATTTAGGATCTAGTTATCATGCATGCAAATATAAAAGCATAAAAGAAAAGATAAGACGAAAACATCCTTACATTGTGAATTTTTGGTTCAATATGGGCACAATAAGAACTCCTTCTTATTGTTCTTGAGCATGGAATTAGTAGATGATCCTCCATAAACCAACCTCCAAAGTAGAAGGTCTCCTTCTTGTAGCACCCAAGAATCAACCCAAATAATCTTAGCTTATTATTAACTAGATAATAAGTAAGAAATAACAACACTAATATTGTTGTATTACTACACTAGTAATATGTAGATAATATGAGTGTATATGAGTGTTTAGAGAGATATATGAGGTTTTAGCGAGAAGATGTGAAAAATGAAGAATCAAGTCAAGTGAAAAAATGAGCAACAAATGCTCCTTATAAGAGCATTTTGTTGGAGTAGGTGTCTTCCACAATAGTGCGCCACATAATAAATCTTATTAAGGAATATAATTGGGATATTTATTGACTATATATATGATTAGTCAGTTGATTAACGTAAATCAATAACGGTTGGCTAACTAGAGTTTGACGTTATTGTCGTATGACGGCGGTGATCAACTGATCCCTTTCGGTCACACCTAAAGGATGAAATCCAAATAGTAACTAATTATTTGTATATGATACAGTTGATTAGTCCATTACATATATTCGAGAGTTAATTGTTAGAAATTGAGTTAAGAACTCAAATTAGATTAAATTTATTTTAATTAGGCGATAATTGACTAATAAATTTATATCTTGTTTTAATACGATTAAATAAGATTTAACTTAGTAATTAATCGTTAAATTAATAAATTAGTTGAGGTTTTGAGATAGAGGTAATTAGTTAATTATATTTACAAAGAGTTGTAAAATAAATTAACTAAGCATTGTGGGACCCATTATATATTGATATAATGGTAGAATTTTACTTAAAATGTTCAGTACATATTATTCATTTATTTGTGGTATATAATTGTTATATGATCAAATTAACACTTAATTATACAAGATAATTAAGCATATGATTAATAAGTATTTGTGAGACAAATATAAAAAATCAAAATGGATCAAAATATGCCTCACATGGCCGGTCATAGTGTAGTGGATGGTGATGATGGTTGCTCTTATTCATACTCACAAGCAACATGTGATTATGACATGAATAGTAAACCTAAAATCATTTTACTCACTACAACACACCACCACTTTGCATGGCAATAAAATAAGAAGAAAAAATCACTCTTTTGGTGATCACTTGGCCGGCCCTCTTGGCTATAAATAGAACAATTGTTGTTCAATTTATCACTAGTTCATTCTTGCTTATTTTTCATTCATCTCTCAAAACTCATCTTCTCTCTAAAAACTCTCATATACTAATATTTCTTAAGTATTACTAGTGTAGTAATATAGTCTAATATTAGTAGTATAACATCTATCTTATTATCTAGTTAATAATAAGGATAGATCATTTGGTATCATCTTGGTGCAACTTAGAGAAGATCTTCTAGTTTGGAGATTACTTGTGTTCATCCATATTTATAGCTCGAGAACAACAAGAAGGAGTTCTTGTTGTGCCCATTTATTTCCATATCAATGTGAGGAAATTTCTTCTTTTATATAAATGTCTTTATATTTGCATGCATGTTACATAGATCATTAAATACTAAATTAACAAGTAATTTAGTAACTAATTAGAGGAGTCTAATTAAGGTCTATGGACTTTCATGTGGTATCAGAGCTAGCTTGCAGCATGCATGTTCATTTTTGACATTTTTATTAAAGTTATAAGATAACTAATAAATCAAAATATTTGAGTTAAAATACGATTCTGACAAAAATATTTGGTGAATGTATACCGACTGACCTCAAAATGTTTGTGGTCAAATTTCGTGATTATAGGGATTGATTTGCTATTTATTTTGTTTTTTTGGCGTTTAAACCGAGTTAACATGCATTTTATGAGTTAAAAGTTAACTAAAACGAGTTGCATGTTGATTCTGGCCATGAAATTTTAATATGATCTCACATGCATGTATTACATATTGTATATAAAATTTCGTGACTTTTAATTAAGTATTGCATGTTTATTGATTTTTATACGATAAAAGTCGATAATATGAGATTATAATGTTCATAAAATTGAAACGTCATTTTCTGGTCTTGAAAATTTTTGGTACATTTTACATTCTGATGTTGATACTCTTGGTGAAATTTCATAATTTGTTTCATTTAATATATTTAATGATTTTTATTTGATAAAACCATTAAATAATAAGTTATTTGTTCATAAAATTAATTTAAATTTTTTGAGCAAATGTTTTTATTTTTAGAGTTCCTGGAATTGTTCCAGAATGTACAAAAAAAAAAAAAAAAAAAAATTTGGTTTCAAATTTTATGATGTTTATATTTTATTTTGGTTTTATTTCATAATTGTTATGATTAAACCGTAATATTTAGCAAATGAAATCAAATCGATCTAATTAATGACCAACAAAATTAGTAGGGACTAATTTTGAGTTCTAAAACATTTTAGTTAATTAGTTTGAATTTAAATGAGATTTAAATGTTGATATTGATTTTTAATGGTTAAAAATCAATAAATCCCGAAAAATCGAGCTACCTACCTAGTATGTTGATATTGATTTAAATTTTGAGCATGAATGTGTTTAGGACGATTTTGGCATGAATTTTGCAGCAATTTATTTTATTTATGGTTGAATGAATGAATGTCATTTATTTAATAATTTATGCAAATTTTGTACCTAGTATGGCCTAGTTATTTTTTTATCGTTATTACCCGTAATGTAAGGGAATAACGGTTTGGTTGTAATTTTATTGCGATCTCGTATCGCCGGTTTGTATAATTTTAATAATTTCATTTTATAGACTAAATGTATAATAGGAATTTGTATATTTGTATATTTGTAATTATTTTTATGAAGACCGGTGACTCCCTCAAGACGGTGCCATTTTGGAAGGTTTTCCAAGTGAAGAGGCAAGGGACCAAGGAGTTGGTTTCCGAATTTGTAATTATCTAGTTAATTTTGATTAGCTAGGTGGCCATACTAGGATTTTATTGTTGCTTGGTTGCTTGCTTTATTTCCGCTCATGCCAAAATCGTCACACATGCATTTTATTTACCGTTATTGTCAATTCAACGTTATTCACAATTCACCGACTTAGTTCACTTATAGGGAATTAATAACTAAATTGACAAGATCTCTCACATGTTTAAAAATTGAGATTAGCCTTACCAATTAATAACACCTATGAATCCCGTGTTCATTAGGGCTACCACGCTCGTGGGTCCCTTTTTACCTCGGGTAAGTATTAGGACTTATACATACGGATGTATGCGGTCCAATGACTATCCAAGCTAGAGGTGGTTATTACTACTTCATTACTTTTACCGACGACTTGAGTAGATATGAATATGTCTACTTTATGAGGCATAAAAGTGATGCTTTTGAAAAATTCAAAGAATTTCAAAATGAAGTAGAAAACCAATTGATTAAAACCCTACGATCCGATTGTAGTGGTGAATACTTGAACAATGAATTTGATTCACACCTAAACGATTGAGGTATAGTATCACAATGGACTCCTCCTGGAACACCTCAATTAAATGGTGTGTCCGAAAGGAGAAATCGAACTTTATTAGATATGGTTCGATCTATGATGAGTCTGACAGAGCTTCCTGATTATTTTTGGGGTTTTTCTATCTTATCTGCAATATTTTCACTAAATCGAAGCCCGACTAAAGCGGCAAACAAGACTCCATATGAGATATGGACAGAGAAAGTCCCTTATTTGTCGTTTATGAGAATTTGGGGATGCGAGGCTTTTGTTAAGAATAAGTCTGACGATAAACTCGCACCCAAATCTGACAAATGTCTTTTCGTAGGATATCCAAAGGAATCACGTGCTTATTACTTCTACAATAAACACGAGGACAAAGTGTTTGTGTCTCGTGATGCAGTCTTTTTAGAAAATGATTTTATTTCTAAAAGACAGAGTGGGAGAAAATTTGAACTTGATGAAGTCCAAGAGCCACAAACCGAAAAGGACGACGAGGAAAACGTTCCCTCTTCGTCTGGCACGGTCATTATTCCCTTCGGAACCTAGGAGGGTCAAGCAGAATTAGTCATCAACCTGATAGATACCTTGGTATTAGAGAGGAAGGTGATGACTATAATGTGTTACTTTTTAAAGTAACGAACCTACTACTACAAAGCAGCCATTTCTAGTCCCGACTCAAAGCTATGGCTAGGAGTCATGCAATCCGAATGGATTCTATGTACGACAATCAAGTATGGGACTTGGTTGATTTACCTAAGGAGGTAAGACCTCTTCAGTGTAAGTGGATCTATAAGATCAAAAGTGGCATAGACAAACATAATGATGTTTACAAAGCTAGATTGGTGGCAAAAGGTTTCACCCAAGTTCATGGTCTTCACTATGATGAAACCTTCGCCCCAGTCGCCATGCTTCGATCATAAGGATTATCTTAGCGGTTGCCGCATTTCATAATTATGAGATTTGGCAAATGGATGTCAAAACCGCCTTCTTGAATGGGATTCTAGAAGAGGAAGTGTACATGACACAACCTTAAGGTTTTGTGGATCCATCAAACCCTAAGAAGGTATGAAAGTTTAAGAGATCCATCTATGGTCTTAAACAAGCATCCAGGAGTTGGAATCATCGTTTCAATCATGTAATTAAACAAAAATGGTTTCACTCGAAGCGTCGAGGAACCGTGTTTATACATGAAGTTTAGTGGGAGTAAAGTAACTTTTCTAGTCTTGTATGTAGATGACATACTACTTATTGGGAATGATATTCCAATGCTCACTTCTGTAAAAGAGTGTCTAGGAATACATTTCCAAATGAAAGACTTAGGAGAGGCCCAACGCATCTTAGGTATCCGGATCTATAGGGATAGATCTAAAAGGATACTAGCATTAAGTCAAGAAACTTATACTGATAAGATTCTTGATCGGTTCAACATGAAAGACTCTAAGAGAGGCTTTCTTCCTATGGGAAGTGGGATCACTTTGAGCAAGTCAGAGTGCCCTACAAAACCCGAGGAGATTGAACGCATGAAATTGATCCCTTATGCATCTGCTGTTGGATCAATCATGTATGCTATGATGTGCACTCGTCCCGATGTTGCATATGCTTTGAGCATGACAAGTCGTTACCAAGCAAATTCAGGTGAGAGTCACTGGATAGCCGTAAAGAACATCCTTAAGTACTTGAGAAGGACCAAGGATTCGTTCTTAGTGTTTGGAGGCGAGACTGAGTTACGTGTAAAGGGTTACACAGATGCCAGTTTCCAAACAGATAGGGATGATATGTGATAAGTGATATTTTGTACTAATTTATCCCCCGTTTTAGCTCGATTTCTATACGATTTATGCACTTTGCTAAGTGATTAACGAGCTAATATTGCTATTCTAGTTGTTTTGCGTGTTTTGTCTCGTTTTATAGGAAATGAAGCGGTTTTGCTACATTTTCCTACTTTATGGAGCAAAGGCACTAGAATACAAGTTTTCAAGGAACCGATGATAGCCATTTCACGATTTGATTATGATTCCGCTACATCCTTCCTCAAGTGGAATCATCTTGGACTTTGACTTTGAACTTCAAAAGAAAACATCAACCCAAGTACAAGGAGGACTAGCCCAAGCCCAATTACGTATTGCATTGACCAAGACCAAAGCATAGGATTCCGTGCCCAAAGAGGTAATTGGAAAAGACGGAAAAATCCATCTTGCACACTTACCCGATCGGATTTCCACTTACCCGATCGGGTATGTTTGCGGCTGAGACGTTACTTGGCTCTTCTTCTACCAAGCTTAAATGAGTGATTAAAGGCTTTGTCTAGGGTATGAATTTGGACGAGATGCAGCAGCCATGCAACCCTATAAAAGCCAATGATCATCACAACAATTAACACACAACTTCTTACACAATTATACACAATTAGCATACTTTTCATACAATAACACATTTCATAGTTTACTTCTTTCATACAAGTTTTAGATTATATTTTATGCAATTTTAAGTATTTCTCTACTGTTTTTTTTATAAGCTTTTGTTATTGGGTTGGATAATTGTTCTTTACTTTATTTCCTACATAATTTGCATTCCAATTTCGGTAATCTTCTATCCTTCACTTATGCAGTTTTTATCATCATGAACTTTGATCTAATTAGTCTTGTTTTCACATTATTGTTATTAGGAAATTCATCTAAAATCAATCTTGTCAAAACCGAAATATTGTTTAGTATGCCACCTTTTATTTTGCCTAATCATATAATCATGGAATTCATCACTAGAATCATTATTAATATAATCACCTTAATCATTGTAGTACTTATATTTTATAGTTTAATTTCCTACATCTTTTTCCTTTTGATTTACTTAATTACATAAATTAGATTAATTCTAACATTGTAAGATTATCATTGTGTAAATACAATAAATAGAATTGTAGTATTGAAATGATTTACTAGTTGAAATGAATTAAAAGAAGAGTCGTTACCAATAGAACCATCTAGTTGTTTCTTCCTTTGGTTGTGTCAAATTCTATAACTTTGTTTAGTGGCCATGAACAATTGTTTGTATTAGTCAATTTCCGTCTTTGTAACGAGAGTTGGGATGGGAATTAGGACTACCAATAGGGGTTTAGTGACCTAACCATGCTGAGAGGACGTTAGGACCCACTAAAAGGTCGGTACGAATCCGAGAGGAATATACCGCTACAAGGCTTAGACAATCGTAGTAATTCTAATGTTGGTATCAATAAAACTTTTAAATCATTTGACATGTATTTCTCTTTCTTTATATCAATTTGATTAGATAGTTTAATTCACCGCTTTAGATAGTTTATTTTATTGTTGTTTAGTTAGTTTGCTTTATCGTCATTTTATTTCCGTTCCTAGATAGTTTACTTTATTGTTATTAGCTAGTTTATTACTTTAGTCAGATAGCTTTTCAATATTGTCATTTAAATATCGCTCTTAGTTAGATTTATTATATTGTCACCTGGATCAGTACACTTCCCCGATCGGATCCGTGACAACCTGATCGGGTAAGTTGTCTGTTTCTAGTTTTACATATCGTCATTTACATATTTGTCATTTTATTTATCGTCATTTACATACTGTTCATTATATTTTATGTTAGTAGTTTAGACCACCACCTCAAATGACTCGGACTTAAAAGAAAATCACTCCATAGCAATTCATAGTTAACACGTACTCCCTGAGGATCGACACCCTACTTCCCTAATGCATTCCTTATGTTGTTAGCCTAAGTGTGGGTAATTATTTTTGTATCGGGCTCGCGAAATGCACGGTCAAATTTTGGCGCCGTTGCCGGGAGCACGGTTTTGTTTATCTATGTATTGCTGATTTTTGTTTACAAATTCTACCATTTTTAGGTGCAACCGTACCTAAATCGTTACTAACTTTCTTTCTTTGTGTTTTTCTTGTAGGTTGACAAACAATGGTGCTAACAAGGGAGGATTCAAGGTACCGGGTTTTTGAACTTGCTTGTGGGATCCTAAGGGTCCATATGACTTTGATTACTCTCATTGAGGGTAACCAATTTAGTGGTAAACCAAATGAAAACCCGTCACACCATATCCAAACCTTTTGTGAATTGTGTCAAACCTTTATGAGGGAGGGTATCACCCAAAACGAAATTTGAGAAACTCTTTTTCCTTTATCACTAAAGGGAGAAGCTAAATGGTGGTTCACCCGTCGTTTAAAGGATGCCACAAGGCCAATGGAGTGGGAAGAGATTGTCATCGCTTTTCACCGTAGGTTTAAAACCACTATGTCAAACCTATCAATTAATTCACAAAAAGAAAGTGGGTAAGGTTCACAAAGTAATGGGGTAGAGCGAAAGAAAAGCCGAGTGGAAACTTCAAATGATGTTGACACTACCATTTCCTTAGCCTGTCCCGTTCAACCAAACGAAACCACCCCAAAATGCACTTTATATCGTCCAAAAGCTTTAAAACCATTTACCTCACTAACAACACCTTGTGAACTTTGTGGTGGGATAGGGCATGTACCTGAACGATGTGGGAACAAACTCACACCCTTAAACCCTTTTCACCCACAAATTCGCCAAACTCAACCCACTAATACACCTCATACAATTCCACACTCATCCTTTCAAAATGATCAATTGATAACAAAAGTAGATGTTAAGTTAAGGGAAGTAATCCAAGCCCAACATAATATGTACTCATACTTCTTTTCTAGCTTAAACTCACTCAAATCAACCATTTTATCTCTCCAAAAGAGAGTAGAAGAATTGACCCCATCGAGTTCTAGCCAAACCACCCAAGGAAGTGAAGAACCATCGATTGTCACAATTGACATGATTAGTGACAAACCTTGTGATCATCCTCTTGGGAATGGAAAGAGTAAGGAGCCCATCTTTAGGTTACCCCATGAACTTTGCAATAATCCAACACTAGCCAAACCAACCAAAGTCCCTACACATGAGGAGACATCCCGTCTCGAAGCCTTGATCATGACATTGATAAAAGCTCAAGGGAAATTAGAAGAAAGAGTTGTTGAAACAACAAGGGCAAACGACAAAGCTTTCTCAAGGTTGGAAGCAAGGATTGGCAAAACATCTAGAGAAAAAGAAGCAACCAAAGATTCTCACAAGGAACCTACCCTTAAAGAAGGGAAGATTATCATTCTTTCCAAACTTAAAGATCCAGGTTGTTTTAACATTTCTTTCACAATGAGTCTTCATAAGGTCAAAAATGCATTGTGTGATTTAGGAGCCGCTATTAGCGTCATGCCTTTTTCCTTCTATCATGACCATTGCCCAATACAAATGAAGATCACTAATACTAGCCTTCAACTAGCCGATGGATCTATGCATACCCCAGCAGGAATTGTGGAAGATGTCCCCATACGGATTGGATATTTCCTTATTCCCGTTGATTTTTATGTCATATATTCAAAGAAAGAACGAGACAACTATATTATATTAGGAAGACGCTTCCTAAATACAGTTGGAGCTTGTATAGATGTGCAAGGAAAGAAGATCACCTTTGAAATGGATGGATCAAGTGCCACCTTTGATAAAAGGGGAATGTATTGAGTGTTGGAGATGGTGACCTCGAAGCCTTCAAGGCTTCGGAAGTGTATTTGCATTAAGTTGCCATGGGTGTTGGCAAAAGGTAAATGAGAAAAATTCAAGGACGAATCAAGCTACAAGGAGCTCAAATCCCTTCATAAGGCTTAAGGAGGGATAAAAACACAAAGTCTAGCATGACTTAAAAATGCGCTTGTCGGGAGGCAACTCGTCTTTCTCTTTACTTTTCTTTATGCATTATTTATTCCACTTACTAGACAATGATTTTTATTTGGACTATCTTTTTGGACTTTTGGTTGTAATAGTTAGGAACAATTATCGTTTTACTTATTACTTATATTTAGAAATGCATGTTTAGTTGATAGTTTTTCGTACTTGGAATTGGAGGACTTATTGCGACAAGAAGGAGCTATCCTTGGCCCAAGTTGCCAAGATTACTAAGGTTAGTAAGTATGTTCAAGGACATAGACAAAAGGTAAGAGCAAGTAGCAAAGAAAAAAGAAACAAAATCCGGACCAGCAGACTTCCCCGATCGGATTGCTGTATACCCGATCGGGTATATTGTCTGATTCGTATTTTGTTCTATTTTCTTCTATAAAGCTAACTTGCTACCCGTTGCTTTCTGCCATATACCCATGTTCTTCAACTTTCAAAGCTCAATTTCTCTCAAAACCTTCAATTCTTAGTCTTTTCTTACAAAATTTGTCACAATAGTTCATCCAAGGCAACTTCTAAGCATTATCAACAAAATGGCACCTACAATAAGGAGATCAAAGAGGGCAAGAACCTCCAATCAAGGAGAAAGTAGTAGAGCCCAAGAAGAAGACATAGAAATGCTTGAAGCAAATGATCAAACCGAAAATCAAGGAGATGCTATGCATGATCCTGACTTTCCGGACGTAGAATTTAGTTAAATAAGGAATGGCAAAATTGGTGCATTCTTAAGAGCAAAGGTATGAGGGCTACAAAGTTCCTTAATGTTTCTTCTATAAGACATATGAAGCTTTATGAGCATGTTAAGGTGTTATTTAGGGGTCTAGGGATGAATGTTAGCATGAACTTTAGTTATGAGACCTACCCTCAATTAACCCTTGAATTCTGGAGCTCTTTTGAGTTACAAAGGTCTAGGAATAGAAACTCTATGCCTCAAGTTCGGTTTAGATTATTCAATGATGATTATAGTATGAACTTAGAGATCTTTGCTAGACAATTCGGTCTCACCTATGAGGACACTGTTACCTCACCTTCAGAAGGCTTTGATGTTAGCCTGGTTTGGAACACTATTTCTACTTACCGTGTCTCTCGTTGGGACCATGTCCCACACCAACACATCCATCATCCCGCCATTAGAATCTGGCAAAGATTCATGGGATGGACCTTCTTAGGTAGTGTTGAACCTCATTTGGTGAGACGAGTGGAGTTAGAAATTTTAGGAGGATTTTTGAATGTGAATGGTGACGAACCATGGTCTATTAGTATTCCATATTATTTTGCTGTTCAATTAACTAAAGCTATTAATCCTAAGAACACTGCCATTGTCTATGGAGGTCTTATCACTCACCTTGCTATGCGAGTTTGTGGTTTTAACCAAGCCACCACTGACCTCCAGGCATTGACTACACCTCCCACCGAGATGGGAAATGGGTTGGATTATGATTATTTTGTTCAGCTTAACTGGTTTTGTGTCTCTCACCCCCATATGATTTGGAGGATAGCTGGCCGTGATTCGGTCAAGTTGACCGCCGAGGTAGACCAAAATCCCTTACTTAGGCAGCGTCCTCAACTTCAGGAGGGTGAGGCTATCTTACCCCGACCCACTTACTTCCTTCCTGTTAAGGATATTACCTCCAATGACCCCCCTGTCCAGATTAGATCCCGCCGCCCTGAGGTAGGATCATCCTCTCAGTCGATCCATGCTACGGGCGACGTGACCGCCATGTTTGAAGCCTTAACCTTGTCCGTTAATAGAATTCAGTCCGACCAGCAGCTTGCTTTGCACCCCATTTATGACCACTTTGCTAGGCAAGGTGTGATTAGACCTGAGGGCCCCCACCCGTCTTTTTATACTTGGCCCAAAGGTGGGTATGGTACTACTTTTGATGCAGGTGTGCAGCAGACCGGACCTGATTAATGTGGAACCGACTTATAACATTGCCTACCCTTCTTCCTAGCTACATTATAACATTGCCTACCCTTGTTGAGCTAGTAACCGACTTTATGTGTAGGGGTGTTCTGTGCTTTTGCGATGTTCTGATAATACCACCATTTGGTGTGAACTTGCTGTCTCGGGATTGCTGATTCCTGTAGAAAAAAAAAAGAACTTTGAAAAAATTAAAAAGAAAAACTGAAAGCTCAGAAGAAAAAAAAAAGAAAAAAAAAGAAAAAAGAAGAAAAGAAAAAGAAGAGAAAAACGCTTCCATGAGAAGAAAAGAAAGAAAAATTATGGGAAGTCGTAATTTGATTTTTCATGTTTAATAAGCCAATATGCTGTTTTTGGCTTTGACTATTGTTGATGGGAATTGGTATGATTTGGATTGAGTATCCACTACACATTTTGTAACACCCGCAAATGTACCCTATTTTTCTAGTAAAAATATTTTACGGATACTTTTCAGCGAAATTTAGTTTTAATATAGAATTTAATTTTCCGAGTCGAATTTAGAATTTCCGAGTTCGTATTTGGATTTTACGCGAGATTTCAAGTGAAACCCGTCTTAAGCCGTCTTTGACTTTTCTTGACTTTTT